>PVIJ01010362.1:0-60632 GCA_004024925.1 Scalopus aquaticus
AAAAAAAAAAAAAAAGATAATTAACACTGATGACCGGAAGTCCCCTAGCTTGCATATTGAGCCAGAGTCTAAGCCTTCCCTAAGCCCTTCCCTAATTACTCCTGAGAGCTTGCAGGGCCTGTCTCACCCCTGCTGTAATTCCTGCCTTCTCATGTACTTCCTCCTTGGCCTCCTTACTGGTGCTTGTTATTCCTGTGTCCCTTACCAATGCCACGTGTCCTTTGATAAAAGCTGCTGCCCCTCCTGCCACTGGTGTGCTGCTGCCCTTCCTGGGACCTGCCGATCAAGCAGTCTCAGCCAGAGTCTTGATTCCACTTAAGGCTTAATGATGTTTCATGAATAGTGATTCATTCCTGAGGAGAATGAATAATGTGCTAGTAAATCTGTCTTGTGTCAAAGGAGACATGAAGGATCTGCTTGATTGTGTCTCAGAAATCTCAGGAAACATGGTGGCTCTCTGGGGTCAGGCTCTACTGGGTGGAAGTCACTACCCGTCTTCTCTTGGTAACTGTGTGCCCTTGGCAGTCACTGCTCCCCCTCTCAGCAATAGCTGCTGCAGTTGATTTGGGGCTCGTTGGTGTGAAGAAACCTTGAAGCATCAAGGTTAAGATGCACCAGTGCCCAACTCACAGCCACCACAGAAGGCAGCAGAGTGTGCAGCTGGTTTCTGAACCAAGGGAAGTGCAACTCAGGACCAACACATGCTGGGAGAATTGGGTGGGGTTCCCACTGATAGCCCGGTGTTCTATGGTGTGTGAGAGCAGCACTTACATGTGGGGCTAACTTCTCCCTCTTTGGATATCATCTCTCAGGCACCTTCTCTGATCCCTGATCCTGCCCTGTGAAATAGCCATGCCTCACAGAGGTGCTCACTGTGGGTTCTTTCCCCCATCACAGACCACTCCTCATCTGGTGGTAAATGCTGTGGGTTGTGGGCACATCTGAGCGGAGACAGTTTCCTCTGCATCATCATTCTCCAGGCGTTCTGGCCCTCATTGCTGTTCTGCTGAGTGTCTCATGATTTAAACCATCATTGTCTAGAAGGAGAGCGCTGCAGCCAGCAGGGTGGAGGGAGTGGGGGTGGGGGCTGTTTACCTGTTTTTCACTTATTTTTCATCAGACAAATGCATGGAAATATTGAAAGGCAGGAAAGAGAGAGCGATTGAAAATAGGCCTCACCCAGACATTTGCATGGTCCAGGACAGAAATACCAATGGAGGTCTACATTACCGTGTGTCTTGATATTTAAATGCGCTAGTCAAGTCAGTAAGTTGAACAATAAAATACGTTTTACCTTTTTTTAAAAAAAAAATTATTTATGCATACAAGCTGGGGTGTGGAACAGTGAGAGGATTCACCAGAGACAGAGTGGGGTGCAGAACAGGCAGATAGACTGAAGTACACTGCTGAGGGGAGCAGCGGGCGAGGCAGGAGAGGTCTACTGCGCCATGTGGGAAGCTCCCTGGCTGGGTATTGAACTCATGCTGCAGTGGCTCTGGATAGCTTCATAGTGCTGCGCTTAACCCAGTGCGCCACCAGGGAGGCCCTACCTTTTTTTAAAAAAGATTTATTTATACATACAAGATACTGGGGTGTAGGCCAGAGGTGTGGGGGGGGTAAGAGGATTCATCAGAGAGAGAGTGGGGAGCAGAACAGGCAGATTGACTAAGTACACTGCTGAGGGGAGCAGCAGGCAAGGTGGAGAGGCCTGCTGTGCCATGTGGGAAGCTCCCTGGCCAGGGATCTAACTCGTGCTGCAGTGACTGCGGGTAGCTTCATAGTGTTGATTCCAAACCCATTGTGCCACCAGGGATGCCCTGTTCTACCTTTCTATCTTGGCAAACACATCTTCATAATTCAGAATGCCAGAGTTAGATTTAGAATGTTCAAATTTCTCAGTTTTTCTCTAGATGTGGTAGCATGGGGAGCATTGCTCCAGCCCCCTGAGCCCCTCATTTCACCTCTTACTCCACTTGGCCTCCTGAGGTGACACATGCACATGTATGGAAACCCAACCCAAACATCTAACTTGTCCACCTTCTCCCCTTCTCTCCTAAGCAGGCTGCTCTTCACACCTGAGGCCTGGGAGGTGTACACATCAAACCCACAGGCCCAGCCCACAGAGATCCTGAAAGCCCGCATGGAAGCATTTGGGCAGGAGATTCTGGGGTCCCCAATATCCAGAGTATGTTGTAGAAGCAAAGAGGTGTGGATCCAGATGGACACATGTTCCTGTCTGCAGACTCCTTGCTTGGTGCAGAAAGCATGACCGGAAGGGGACCCTCTTGTGCAGGCCAGGACTCCCCTGTTACTGGGGTCTGAGTGCTAAGAAGATATCAGATGAGGAGCGTGAGTGAAGAACAGGACCCCGGAGCTTCCCTTGAAGACCTGCTGCCCCTGGCAGTGGGACAGATAAAGGCAGGTCCAGGTGGAGACCCATCAGGGGCTGAGGTAACTGGAAGTTCATGTAGTCCTCTTAACCCAGGTTTTCCCAGTGAAGGAGGTATCTTCACCTAACAGGTGGAGGGAAGAGGATTGAGAACATCATAGGAAAATTTGAAAAAGTCAGCCTTTAACAGTATCGTGAGAGGGGACTCCCTGGTGGCACAACGGGTTAATCGCAGCGCTATGAAGCTATCCAGTGCTATGAAGCTATCCAAACTGTAGCACGACTTTGATCCCTGGCCAGGGAGATTCCCACATGGTGCAGCAGACCTCTCCTGCCTCGCCTGCTTCTCCCCTCAGTAATGTACGTCAGTAGATCTGCCTGTTCTGCTCCCCACTCTTGTCTCTGGTGAATCCTCTCACTCCCCACACCTCTGGCCTACACCCCAGCTTGTCTGCCTAAATAAATCTTGAGAAGAAAAAAAAAGCAAAACAATGATAAATGTGATCATTTAAAAAAAAAAAGTATCACGAGAGAGGGCTAAGAAAGAAACTATAAGAAACTCATTGGAAGTGCCAAAGGCCAGGCAGGGATGCCACGTACAGCGTGTGGGTTGGGCACAGACCAACTCCAGCATGCACCTCTTATATTGACTTTATTGAATGCCAGCTGCTCGAGGGGGCATTACACCTCTGAGTAACCCAGGCTCATGCAGTCTCCTCTCTGAATCCTGGTCTTGATGGTAAATAATGCTTTGCAAATTCTGAATGAGAGAAAATAGTTTAAGGGCCCATTTGCTTACTAGAATTACTTCTTAAATCCACACCTGTTATATAAACACTAATTTTACATTACAATTGTGACTCAAAAAGGCTGACGGAGCTTTCACCAAACGGTGGCTTACGTACGTACCTTTACTTCTGAGAGCCAAGATCATGCTCGCAGGGTGGTATTTTCCTCATGCCTGTTACCCACCCTGTGACCCTCCCTCTGACCACTGGCCCATCCCTCCTCTCTTAGCAGAGGCCCCACCCAACACTTAACATGAATTATTATTTTAACACTTACTCTTTGTGCATAGCATAGAGCAAGAAAACAATTGTAATTACTATAATTCTACGGTCTCTGAGAGTCCCTCTCTATTTTGCTCTCCCCAAGCCTCAATTTGCTAATCCCCAGGCTGTGACAACACCTGCTTTCTTAAATCATCAGCCTGCTTTGATTTCCCCGTATCGCTCTTGTAGCCCTGCTGCTATGTTGTTGTTTCGTTTTTATTCTCATGTAACTTGGTTTCCATCAGCAGTACTTGCACTTTGAAATAGTTCTTGAAAAAATACATCTAAAAGTGTTGAGAAGAGTTGGTTATAGGATAAAACAGATGAAATGGAGACTCAGAAATACTCATTTTCTAAGCTCACAAAGAAACCCCCAAAGATCAGGAAATTGAGGCATCCTCTACCGTGTCCTCCACTGCATGTCTCCTAGCCCCAAGGCCATGCAAGGGAACCAACCAGTACAGTTCCCAGATTTTGGCCCAGCCTGGGGCCAGGAACCTGGGCCAGGGAGGGCAGGAGACTCATTCAGAGCAAAGGAGAGTGTCAGCCGCCACCTCCCCCAATAGGACACTGGAGAGGACCAGAAGCCCGTGGGACCCAGAAGCCCCGCCCCCCCAAACCCACCAGACCCCCCCCACCCAAACACACACACCCTTGTCCAAGGAAGCCTGGCTTTCTGAGGAGACTTCTGCTTGCCATCGTTTGGAAGAATAAAAAATGGAATGACCCCTAGTACTCCCCATTTTTCTAAAAAAAAAAAAAAAAACCCATTCTATAAAGTCTTAAACTACTTATGATGCCCTCTGACCAAGTCCAGAAGCCCTGCCCTCCACCTCACTTCTCTCAGGGCTCTTAAAGACCACACCCACCCCAGCCTGGCTTAGCTCCTCCTGAGACTCCATTGAGCTCAATCCCCAGACCTGTTTGGAGAGTAGCTTCTGGCCTCTTGCCTAGTCTGTATTTTAACAACTGTGACCCTTTCTTTTGTGGAGGACTTTCTGAAATGTTCTGTTTGGTTCCTACCAACTTGCGCTAAGGACATGAACTTTTTGTAAGTATGGGGGAATTATCAGTGTGAATTGAATGAGCATTTGTACTCTGCTCTCATTCAAGGAAGTTCTAGTGAATCATAGCTGATTTTTTTAAAGATTTATTTTTATTTATTTATGCATACAAGAACAGGTGTAGGCCAGAAGTGTGGGGGTAAGAGAATTCACTAGAGACAGAGTGGGGAGCAGAACAGAATGATCTACTGAAATACACTGCTGAGAAGAGCAGCAGGCAAGGCAGGAGAGGTCTGCTGCACCATGTGGGTCAGCTCCCTGGCTGGGGATCAAACTCACGCTGTAGTGGCTGCTGAGAGCTTGATAGTGCTGAGACTTTAATTCCTGCGCCACTAAGGAGGTCCCATAGCTGATGTTTAAGGCATTTGTCCCTATACTAAATGGCCCTGCACTGTTGAGTTCTTGCCTTTGATTTTTGTCTTAGCCATTAAAGGATTGACTGTAGACTTCTCTCCCAGCATATCAATATACTGAGCAGATTTTCTGTTTTTAATATGATGTGGGCTAAAGTGGTAGATCCCCAAAGATATTAGAAACATGTCTAAAATTATCACAGATACCCTTGAATGAGAACCTGATGGAGACGGTAGCAACCAGTTTCCATGTGTTTCAGTACATGGACTTGGGGAGATTTAATATGGCTGATCGAGAACTTTTTTTTGGAAAGTCTTATAATTATTTTTTTACCTCAACTTCCTTATCTCTAAAATGAGTTGACCAATCTTGTTTACCAATCTTGTCTACCTTATTTAAACAAACATTTTTATTAAAACATAACTCACATACAAAAAGTCCACTATTTGTAGTGTATAGTCAGATGAATTTCCACAAAGTGAACATGGTTGGTAATGCAGGTCAGGAAACAGGACATTATCAGGACCTGAAAAGCCCATTGTTAATTCTTTCTTCTCCCCAGAAGTTATCACTGTTGTGGCTTCCAATGCTGGAGATTTTTTTCCTGAAGTTCTTAAAAATGCAATCATATACACTGTTTTCCTTTCATGTATCCCTTCTTTGGTGAAATTCATCTTTGGTTCATGCTGCAGGGCTTTGTTTTCATTGCTGTATAGTTTTCCCATGAGAAAACAGTGCCATGTATCTATTCTGCCGGAAAGTTTGTTTCCAAAGTATTTGTTGAATTAAGCTGCTGTGAATATTGTACCTATCTCTTGGTGCGCATATATACACATTTCTGCTGGGTTATACTAAGAATGGAATTGCTGGATCATAGGCTATGACTTAGCAGATATTGCCTAACAGTTTGATAAGTGATTATACCAATATACTTTCCCACCAACAGCAAATGATAATTCCAGTCATTACAAATAACCAAGATATTTTTCACTGAACTTTGTAGTGAAGAACTCTGTTTGGAAATAAATATCCCAGCAAAGTGAGAGGCAGTGGGATATGGTAGAACATCACTCTAAAGTAAAGCGTGCATGGTTCTGCACCATGAAATCCTCATTTCTGAAGCAGTGCTGATCTCTAAGACCATTTACATATGTAAAAGTCTTGACTCATTTTGTGCTTTTCATGAGAAGTGCCTTTTTCATCACATATCTTTCTGTACCAGGCGCAGCTCTAAATGGACACTCATCAGCAGATGTGTCCATGCGTGCCATACAGGCACTGCTTCAAGTGTAGAGACTGAATTGGAGCAAAGACACTGATCAGCCTGAGGACGTGAGGAAGGGCAGGAGGAATGAGTAAGAGCAATCTGCAAGAAGACTTCTTGTCTGGAGTGTGGTGTTACTATGTTCCAGGCAACCAGTTTGAGCTGGCAAAGCTGTAGGAACTCAGAAGGAGCCAAGGGCCAGGCAGTGCTTGGGCCACTGAAGGTGAGTCATGTCTCTGGTTAGCAATACACACCTACCTCCTCCATGTGGGCAAGGCAGGTGGCCACCACCACTTCTGCCTACTCCTGCCAACAACACTCTTCTTCATCAAAGTCTGGGTAGGGCTCTGGGGTGGAGCAGCCTATGGCTTGTGCTCTGGCCCTACCAAGAGGGGCTTGGAGAATGAGGATCTGGCACTTTTAGCTTCTGTAGAAGTAAGGGGGCCCCAAACCCAGGAGTTCAGATATAGGACCACTGAAGTATGGTTACTGATGTGAACAAAGTGAAGGCAATTACCAGTTGTTCATTCTTCCTGGATTTTTGAAAAATAACTGCAGAAGGGGCCTCCCTGGTGGCACAAGGGATTAAGTCTCAGCACTGTGAAGCTATCTGTAGCCACTGCAGCGTGAGTTCGATCCCCGGCCAGGAAGCTGACCCACATGGTGCAGCAGACCTCTCCTGCTGCCCCCTTAGCAGTGTATTTCGGTAGATCTGCCTGTTCTGCTCCCTACTCTGTCTCTGGTGAATCCTCTTTCCGCACCCCCCACACACACACACCTCTGGTCTACATGCCAGCTCTTGTTTGCATAAATAAATAAATCTTTAAAAAGTAAAATAAAATAAATTAAAAAATTAACTGCAGAACATCAAAACGCTTTTATTCCTCATCACAGCTGGCACATGTTCCAGATCTGGAACATAATGGTCCATGACTCTTCCATTGAAGATGTGAATGAGTTCATTCTCTCCTTTAAAGATCTTGCTGGGATTCATTTTGTGAGCAATGGAAATCTGCTTCCTCCCACCTGCTCAGATGCACAGTTGCACACTAACAAGTGCACATATGGCACAAACACTCCTGTTGTTATCTTCTGTAGCCCCAGACCTCCTGGCCTGCCTGGTAACTGTCCAGACCAGCTGGCATTTGTAGCCCTGAGTCCTCTTGCTGGGCCAGTTCTGGGCCAATGGTGAAACAGCTACACCTGCCTTTTCTCTCCCCCGCCTCATCTTTTCCCCTTGTGGTGTTTCTTCCAGCAGGGTTGCCCCATTCCCTCAGGAGGTTTCTTCCCCCAACCCCTGCTACAGAAGAAGCAATCAGTCATCCCTGTGAGAGGAGAGACTCGATGTATATGAATATGAGCTAAAATATCTCATGGGTAGGAACCCCAGTGCCTGCAAAATTCCTGGTGAACCACTGTGAGCACTTCCTTTGCCCTGTAACTCTTAAAAGGCAGATATTTAATACAAAATTACCTCAATAAAAAAGTATTCAACAAGAGAGTCTGGCAAGTTAACAACAGAGTAAAGATACTAGGTTCACCTGCTCTACATATTCATAGTCGAATTGCTTAAAGACAACCTCTGAAAGATGAAGGGATGCCTGTTGCATACTTTAAGAACAATGACACAGCAGAAGGGGGTATAAAACGTGAATTGAACTGTATTTAGGAGGATAGTCAGGCAGTACAACTTATGAGAGAATGGGATGCTAGTGTTGAGTCAAGGACATATGCCCACATCAAAGATTGCAGACACCCGGGACTACACCAGAGAAGGGGGTGCACAGACTCTGCAAGCAGGACAGAGGGTGCACCAGTGGAGAACTATAGGAATTAAGATGCAAATGGTTGTTACCAGCTTGAGCCTGTGGCTCTAAAACTAGACCGGTTGGAACCTGAAGTGGCTGAGAAAGGTCAATTTATTAAGACAAGAAAAAGAAGCTCCTATTACAACCCATGAGAAAGTAAAAATGATGAAACAGAAGAACATCCCACAAATGCTGGAACAAAGTAACCTATAGAGAAGTCTCCATCCAGTATATTTGTAGAATATGCCTGATGAGAAGTTTAAGGTAATAGTTATAACTATGGTTGAATGAATTAAGAAAAACAATAGATGATCAAAAATAGGAGCACAATGAAGATCAAGAAAATATGAGGCTGCTACTAGTGGAACTCATGGATCTAAAAAATACTATAACTGAATTAAAAAATACAATCAAGGGCAAACACAAGAAAGGAATCAATGAGTTTGAATGACCAGTAGCAGAGAACACACAAATAGACTGCAAAGAGAAAAAAAAATTTAAGTATTAAATAAATAGAAGGCAGATACTCTCAGAAGAGGTTCAGTATTGAGTCACCAACCCCTGGTGACTTCTCTCAGATCACTTTCCTCCAAACCAGGAGTCATCAGGAATTGAGAGAGCTTCTAAAGTTCAGCAAAGGGAGCAGACCTGCTAGCAGATCTGATCCAGAGCTCCTGAGTTCCAGTCCCTTCCTCCCCCAGCTGACATGCCCCACCCTTTCCTCTGCAGGAGACGAGGCACCTCCCAGCTAGTGTGTCTGGTCTGGACTTGGTTCCACTACAACTTAGCAGGTTCTGGTCTACATCTCAAGCTCTGTCCCAAGTCCCTCCTACTCTACCTCTTCCTCTTTCTCTTCCTCTTCAAATCCCAAGCCCTCAGCCTACCTGCCCACTGACTTGGCAGATCATATTGCTCTCCTCAACAAACAATGTGAAAATAGCAAAACCAGATGCTAGAAGGACCTTTTGCCATTTCCAAGCACTTTCACACATACGCTGATTCCAGTCAATCTTCTCAACAAAACTGCCAATGGGTGACTTTCATCCTATCACCTAGGAAACTGAGGTTCTATGGGAATGGAAGTAAATAAAATAATGCCTCCCCCCTCAAAAAAAAAAAAAAAAAGGATGCTTTAAGCTCACACAGCTACACAGTGGCCATGCTGGTATTGTCAGCAACTTACCTGATGTTGGTTTGGAGGCTATGCATCAGAGTCCATCCTGGAGGGTCCAGCCCTCTTCTCAGGTCAGGCCTGAGCCTCTCGAAGCTTTGGTCCTTTTTTTTGTATCGTATAAAATTAAGTAAAAAAGGATGAGGGCAGATAGTCTTATCTTATTCTTGATCATGAGGTAAAACATTCACCTCTGACCAGATGTTAGTTGTGGACTTTTTGTAGATGCTATTTAGCAGGTTGAGAAATTTCCCTTCTATTCCTAGTTTACTATGAATTTTTTTAAAGATTTATTTTTATTTATTTATGCATACAACAACTGGGGTGCAGTCCAGAGGTGTACAGGGGTGAGAGGATTCACCAGAGACAGAGTGGGGAGCAGAACAGGCAGATAGACTGAAATACACTGCTAAGAGAAGCAGTAGGCAAGACAGGAGAGGTCTGCTGTGTCGTGTAGGTCAGCTCTCTGGCTGGGAATTGAACTCAGGCTGTAGAGGTGATAGCTGGGACATAACCCCTAGGCCACCAGGGAGGTGGTACTATGAATTTTTAATTAAGAATGGAGGTAGGATTTTGACAAATGCTTGTTCTGCACCTTTTAAGATTATCATGTAGTTTTTCTTTTAAGTCTGTTATAATGGCAAATATTAGATCAAGTGACTTTGAATGTAAAGCCCAGCCTGAATTTCTGAGTTAAATCCCCCTTGGTTAAGATGTAATAGCCTTTTAATATAGTCTTGGATTCAATTTGCCAAATTTTGTTAAAGGTTTTTATATTAGTGCTCATGAGGGATATTAGTCTGCAGTTTCTATTCTTGTCATGTCTTTGGATTTGGTGTTAGGTTAATGGTACCTCATAGATTGCATTTGGAATTATTTCCTTCTCTTCATTTTCTAGAGGACTATGTGGATCATTTCTTTCATAAATACTTGGTTGAGTTTACCCAAGAAGCCATTTGTGACTCTTGAGATTCCTTGATTGTGATTTTTTTTAAAAAACTCAGGAAATGTCCACAATTGATCGTTGAAGTTGCTATCATTAGCATCAACATCCTCAGCAGCGGTAGGTAGTGTCATGATTGGCCTCAGGAAGAATAAAGCTGGCTTCTCAGCGAGGCTCTAGTGGTACCTTGTGGGGTTGAATTCACAAAGAGCTTCTTTCTCATTTGACCCAATACTAGAAGCTAGTGGCAGGAATTAGTGTGAATTCTCCCATTCGTTCAAGGATGTTTTCAGATCCCACATGCCTGGACCCACCAGCTGCCTCCCTCCGGACCCTCAGCCAGGCCTGTGCCCTCAGGCCACTTGGTTCACACTTCTTCATCTGCACCAGGGTCTTGCTGCCCCCACTCCTCAGACAGCATATTCTCTCTCCTGCACTCTTCAGTGTCTCCAACCATCCAGACTCAGCTGCTGTCTGTCCCCAGGTTCCCTGAGAACCTGTCAACACCACACTCGCTTGTCTGTGAATTCCTGTCACCACCAGCGCTACACAATCAAGTTCTTTGTTAAATTCTGCCTTCTGTTATTTTCTCATTGGGTCTTGTATATGTTTCTCTCTAATTGGATTATAAACTATCTTATATTGCCTCCAAAAACCTGAGGTGGGATTGATTTATGGTTGGTTTATATAACTGTGGCATAACATGTGACATAAGAATTCCTTTTTTCACAAATCCTTGTTCATTCAGCAATATCTTCAACTTTCACAGAAAACTTTCTCTCTTAAATGAGTGTATATTTAAGATCTATGTATGTCCTAAACATTATGCGGTTTTTCCAACTGGTAAAAGGACTGACCTGATTTTTAAGTGAAAACTCTAAAGGCATCTGTCACAGAAGTTAGTACTGCCCAATGCCTGAAACATTTTGGTCTATATTTCATTATACACTACCACGAAGTAGTGAAAGGCTCATGTTTATACTTTACAAAGCCCATCTTTCCATCCCTGGTACTGTTGTGCTACCTCTGGCCTGTGCTGATTTCACCTTTCTCTCTCTGCCCCAAGCAGCACATGCTGTTCCCTGCCCCAGGCCTCATGTTGTTCCCGTGGCCTGGAAATCCACCAGATTCTAATCACATGTATCTTCAAGTGAATGCTACTCACCCCTACCCCTAGGCAGAATTAATTGTGTGACTATTTAAGTAAGACCACACTTTTATTTGCCCAGTCACATAGAGGTCATTTATGAAATCTGCTTCATTTCAAAAATAGTGAGGTTGAAAGTCATTTCCATGGTTAGAGAGTTGGTCAGTATGTTACAGAAGTTGACACGGAAACGCTAAGTGGCACTCAGAAACACGGGGAACACAGGAGATTTATTAAGCTGGTGGGTCCAGGAGAGGGCCCAAACAAAGGCAGCAGGTGTTACAGGGCAGGGAGAGGGGCACCCCCAGAAGCCCCAAACCTGTCCAATCTAAATAGGTTCTGCCATCCACCGCATCAATACAAAACATATCAGACCTTTAGCGGAAAGAAACTTTAATACAATTAGAAAAGACAGAAGACAAAGAATATAGTTTCTAAGTCAAGCACCCAATGTTGTCCAACCCCTCGTGGGTAAAAGTCCGCCCAAATAGGATTAGTCCAAAGCAAGGCCCAAAAGCCTGCCACTGTAACCGGGCTGAGTCCAAAGTCCAGTAAAGATGGTGCCTTCTGGAGGGGTTTTGCTGATGAGAATGAATAGCCCCAGGGAAAAATGCTAAGTTTGCAGTTTGGGGTCGAGAGTCTGATGAGAAATAAAAGGGACTGAAGGAGAAGGGGAGTCAGTCACCATGATGCAGGAATAGAGGAAGCAGTCTCCATGATGTAGGAATAGAGGAAGCAGTCTCCATGATGCAGGAAAAGAAGAAACGTTTTTGAATCTTCAGTGACTTTAGGGCCAGAAACTTTGGAGGCTTTGCAAGTAGCCGAGCGACGGAAACTGCTCCCAGTTTTGTCTTTACTGCAGCCGAAGGAAGAAGGCAGAGGCCCGAAGTGGGCGCCTTCCTAAAATGGGCGAGTGCAGTCTGTTGGGCCATCTGGCCGCTGTTAGTTGCTGTTTGCAGTGTTGTTGGCCTGGTGCTGTGCTGGGGCACCACGACAGTTTTGGGAGGATCTCCAGTTGTGTTTTGTGTCGTCCTCGTGAGTTGGAACTTGGCCTACACTCTGGCTGTTGCACATGTACAGAAGAAGGAAGACTCCATTTTGGAAACGTGGTCTATTGTTTGGAAGAGGAGCTCCACATCAGCAGTGGTGGGAAGACACCACCACTGTTACTTTTCTGGGACTTAAAGGACTGGACATTGCTTTAAGTAAGGTAAATGGCCATATGTTTACTTCAGTAATCCTTTGCTTTTTCCTGTTTGTTAAATAAATCCCATTGTTATTGTTTCCTAAGCCTGAGAAGTCTTGCAATTGTTCACGTGCGTGCAGAACCAAGATAGTGACCGGTAAGCAATTTGGGCACTGGTTTTGGCCAATTTTGAAGCCTTATTTTGTCCGATATCAGTTTTTTTTTTTTAAAGATTTATTTATTTATACATACAGCTGGGGTACAGGCCAGAGGTGTGGGGCGGCGAGAGGGCTCACCAGAGACACAGCGGGGAGCAGAACAGGCAGATCAGAAATACACTGCTGAGGGGAGCAGCGGGCGAGGCAGGAGAGGTCTGCCGCACCATGTGGGACTCTCCCCGGCAGGGCGTCAAACTCGCATCGCTGCTGCCGACAGCTCCACAGCGCAGCACTTAACCGCTGCGCCACCAGGGAGGCCCCCGATATCAGTTTTGATGCCCAACATGGGGCTCCTCATTTGCCTGGTATCACCACAAGTATAAAACAGCTTTCAGCAGGGACCTATAGAAAAGGGTCAGAAACAATCAGACAATTTTGAGAGGAACTGAAACACCTCTCAGCAGGAACCTATACTAAAGGGTCAGAAACAACCAGACAATTCTGGGAGTTAAAGAGCAAAATCAAAACCAAGATCAACATTGCCATAGTCAGCCTCCCCACGGGTCTCTCACCCACATCTGTTTCAATCAGTCCAGGTCAGTGCAGCTTCTTTATATGTCTCTCTGCTCCTTGTGCCTCTTCTGGCCTCCATTCTTCTTCCTTCTTTCTCCTGTCTCCTCTGTCTTGTTCTGTCCTCTCTCTCTTCTTCTCCAGCTTTTATCTCCTGCTCAGCTCCACCCTCCCTTTTATGGGGCAGGGAACCTGGAACACACCCTTTTTCCTAGGGACCACCCACAGCGAATTTTTATAGAGTAGCTTCCGCATATCTTTTGGTGGGTTTCAGAGAAGGATGACCTCAGTGGGAGGGAGGTCACTTACAGGCAGGGGTCTTATCAGTGATTTGTGGGCAGGGGTCTTATCAGTATGTGATCATGCTTCTCCTTGGTGTTCATCAGTAAGGGTCATGCTCATCCTTTGTATGGGGGCTGTGTTTTTCCTTTTTTCCCAGTTCAAGTAGTTCAAATGGCAGTAAGCATTTATTCTAATGGCCCAAGCCCAAGTTATTAGTAGTTGCCAAAATTATCACATTTACTACCCAAACCCAAGAAGTCTCTAAAAATCATTTTCCTGTTTTCCAGTTTCCCATTTTCCAGGTCTTTGTTTCTCTGTGTATATAATCTTGAGTGTCTCTTTGTATTTGCTTTTGGCCCTGTCTTGGCCCAAGCCTCCAGGCTAGTATTTGGTTTCTCTTCCCTTTTCCTGCCTTTCTCTTTTGCCTTCCTAATCCTTTCTTTTTTGTCAGAACTTGGGCTGACTCAGTGAGGTGGGGGGTGGGGGGTTTGACAATGAGAAGTCATAAAGGACAAAGACACTCAGAAACTTTCTTTTCTTTTGCTAATAACCTTGTCTCACCCTCTTTCTGACTATAAAATAAAAACCTTCCTGTTTGAACAACCAGCACACCCTCCTATTAGCTAGATGGGATGCTGCTCCATTCATGAATCATTTCATAAAGTCAATTATTGTTTTTTAAAGATTTATTTATTTATACATACAAGCTGGGGTACAGGCCAGAGGCGTAGGGCGGCAAGAGGGTTCACCAGAGACAGAGTGGGGAGCAGAACAGGCAGATCAGAAATACACTGCTGAGGGGAGCAGCAGGCGAGGCAGGAGAGGTCTGCCGCACCGTGTGGGATTCTCCCCAGCTGGGTGTCGAACCTCGCATCGCCGACAGCTCCACAGCGTAGTGCTTAACCGCTGCGCCACCAGGGAGGCCCTCATAAAGTCAATTAGACCTCTAAATTTACTCAGAAGATTTTTGGTTTTTAACACTGCAAATCCCATACTGGGATGATGAAAGTCTTAAGATTGTAAAACTACTAGGGAAGGAATAAATATTTTCAAGGTGTTTCGAATCATGCTTTATTTATTTAGTGTATGTTTTTAGTGCAATAAAAATCCAACTTAATTAATTGTAGAGATCTTATTGGCTTTATTAAATGACTTGTGAGTCGGACAACATCCAACTAGCAAGTAGAAAGGCACTGCCAGGAGATGTACAATATGGAGTTTTCTAGTTGGAAAGAGGGTGGGACAAGGTCATTAGCAAAAGAAAAGAAGGATTACTTCAGGCCACACCAAGAGGGAAGTGAATATCTTATCATGCAGATTATCTCACTAATGCTGACCAGGAAATCAGCACTAGTTGGTTTAAAATTCTACCTTAGGGAGAGGCTGAAACTGCAATTAGGTTAGGTATGAAGTCTTAGATGGGCCTGGAATGAATGATTCCATTTTGGACCAGTTCTTTTACAAATCACACCTGAACTTTGAAATCATGGGCTGCCCTAGAAAGGCATGAGGAAGTATTGTGTCATTTTAAGCCACCAGTATAAACAGCTCCGTTCCACTCTGCTTGTTATCGGGCAGGGCCACCAAAACCTTCCTGCTCTATGTAGGTGCTGTCATCCACCACATCAAGACAAGCATTCTCTAGGGTGTAAGACCTTTAATGGGAAGGAACTTTTTTTTTTAAAAGATTTATTTATTTTTGCATACAAGCTGGGGTACAGGCCAGAGGTGTGGGGCAGTGAGAGGGTTCACCAGTGACAATGGGGAGCGGAACAGGCAGATGGACTGAAACACACTGCTGAGGGTGTAAGAGGGTGGTCCCCCAGGAAGAAGGGTGTGTTCCAGGTTCCCTGCCCCATCCAAGGGAGGGTGGAGCTGAGCAGGAGAGATAAGAAGCTGGAGAAGAGAAAAAGGGAAACACAGAGGAGAGATAGGAAGAATGGAAGCAGGATGGAGAACCAGAAGAAGCACAAGAAACAGAGAGACGTGAAGAAGCTGCACTGGCCTGGACTGATTGAGACAAATGTGGGTGAGAGACCCGTGGGGATGTTGACTATGGCAGCGTTGATCTTGGTTTTGATTTTGCTCTTTAACTCCCAGAATTGTCTGGCTGTTTTTGACCCTTTTGTGTGGGTCCTTGCCTAAAGGTGTTTTAAACTTGTGGCAGGCTTTCAGGCCTTGCTTTGGGCCAATCCCATTTGGGTGGACTTTTGCCCACAAGGTGATGGGTAACTTTGAGTGCTTAGTTTAGAAACTATATTCTTTGTCTTTTCTGTATTATTACACTAATTGTATTAAAGTTTCTTTTCCCTAAAGGTCTTATATGTTTTATTTTGATGTGGCAGATGGCAGACCCTATTTCGAGTGGGCAGGTTTGGGGGATTCTGGGGCTGCCCCTCTCCCTGCCCTGTAACAAGGGGAGCAGAGGACAAGGCAGGAGAGGTCTGCCCCGCCATATGGGATTCTCCCTGACTGGGCATCGAACTCGTACTGCAGCCAATGACCGCTCCACAGTGCTGTGCTTAACCCGATGTGCCACCAGGGAGGCCCTAATGGGAAGGAACTTTAATATAATCAGTGCACAATAAAGACAAGAGAAGGTAAAACAAAATAGTTTCCACACAAAACACCCAAAGTTACCCATCCCCTCACAGGTAAATGCGCAGCCAAACAGGGTTGGCCCAAAGCAGGACAGCTGAGGCCCAAAAGCTTACCACAAGTCTAAGGAACCAACTGGTGGGGGCCCATAGGAATAGGGGAGAAGGGGCCAGGAAGGAAAAGAGCAAAACTTAAATCAAGATAAAAACTGCCATTGTCAGCCTCCCTCACGGGATCTCTCACCCATGTCTGTTTCAAGTGTCTCCTTCCATTTTCCCCAAGTCCCTGCTACCAGTCCAACGTCAGGAAGCAAGTGCAGCTCCTTCATATGTCTCTGCTCCATGCACCTCCTCCAGGCCCTCCTCTTGATCTCTATCCCTCTTCTTTCTTTCTCCCAGTCTACTCTTCAGCTTTTCTTGGCTGCTCAGCCAAGAGTGGGGCAGGGAACCTGGACCTCCCCTTTACCTGTTGACCACCCTGCTACATGCTTAACCAACTAGTTCAGCTTAAGGTTCAGCCAGAGAGCCAAACCTGCAGTAGTCCCTGGACTGTCTATGTCCTGAGCACATGCTGTGTGAAGGGCCCAGTGCCCAACATGCCACATGCATCATCCGGTTCATCCTCACACTGGTCCTCTGGTGGGGCTTTATAGCCCCATGTTACTCTGTCTCTTCACTACCTGCTATATTTTGGGCTCTCCAGTTCCATGATGTCTGAGGAGGCTCCCAAGGCTAGCAGACAGCCCCTCATTTGAAGGAGACATGTAGGTAACACCACGAATGACTCTCATGGACCTTCCCACAGGTGACCTCACCTGACTAAGGCAGGTGACTATGCCTCATGGTACTGGGGAGACTCACTTCCAGAACATACCAATATATGCCTCTCATAGGCCATCTTTTTAGTTTCATGAAGGGAAAATGCTCTCCAGAAAGATGTGTCCTCTCCTTTTTCTCACCTCTCATAAGCTGACGAGGAGACAGAGAAGAAGGAAGGGAGAGGACAGAGCAAGGAGACCTGGAAGAGGCACATGGAGCAGACAGATACGTGAAGGAGTGGTACTTGCTTCTCAGCCTTAGACTTTTACCAGGCACTTGAGGGACATAGAAGAAGATACTTGAAACATACAAGGATGAGACACCTGTGGGGAGGTTAACAAAAGCAGCATTTATCTTGATTTTGATTTTGCTCTTTTCCTTCTAGACTTATTTGGCCCCTTTTGCCCCTTTTCTCTGAGCCCTCACCAGGAGGTGCCTTAGACTTGTGACAAGCTTTCAGGCCTCAGTGCCCCTGCTTTGGGCCAACCCTGTTTGGCTGGGCATTTACCCATGAGGGTATGGGTAACTTCAGGTGCTTGATTTGGAAACTATATTCTTTGTCTTTCCTTTCTCATCTCTTTATTGCACACTGATTGTATTAAAGTTCCTTTCCGTTAAACTAGAATATGTTTTGTCTTGATGTGGTGGATGACAGAACCTATTTAGAGCAGGCAGGTTTGGGGGCTCCGGGGTACCTCTCGCCCCATCTGGTAACAAAATGACATGAGGAAAAAGATAATCTGATAACTTTTAAATTTTACCTTCTAATTTTGTTCTCTCACCAATTCAAGTAGCAAATAAAAGTCACTTGATTTTTTTTTTTTTTAAGCAATAAATTGATGGCCCCAAATCCTCCTGGTTGAGAAGAACATGTGCTCTCCTTGAGGGAATGTCCTCCACCTCTGGGTTACAGAGCCCCAGAGCTTGCGTGTATGGTGGCAGAAGACAGGCTTTTGTTCTCTGTCCCCAAGTGGCCTCTTTAAGTCCTGGGTTTGTTTGCAGCATTTCTTGCAAGGGTGTCCTCAGAGATTAGCCTCTGGGCCCAGGCAGCTTGTAGTCCAGGTCCCCAGCCAGGGTCATAGGCCCCAGGATCCAGGCTGTGAGGGGATATGAGGTGAGGCTCTAAGGAGCACTGGAGTGATGGTCATATTGTTTATAGCACCTGTTTTCAGGCCTTGTTTACATGCTAAACAAGACATCCTTCCTTACAACCACGTCCAGTTTGTGGCCTCCAGTTGCCACCCTCTTCTCTCTGGGTATGGCTGAAGCCTTTATGGAGGAGAGGGATACCTCTGTAATTCTCCTGAGGGTATATTTGGGCTATAGCTTCATGTCTAGAAGAGCACAGGTCTCTCGTTTCAGGACCCCATGAAGCAGTGAATGTGTGTGTGTGTCTGTCCCATCTCTCCTCCTTCCCTTCCACACACTCACATCCTCAAAGGCATCGCCACAGAACTGAGAGGGCTCAACTGGTCCGACACCTTCTGCCCCATGCCCAGATGAAAGAGGACAGACATTCAAATAGGAGAATTCATTGAAAGAAGAGTTGTCAGTAAACAGTGAAGGGGGTGTCCTTTCCTTGAGTCTGGAGCAGACTGAGAGGTGGAGGGACAGAGAGAGAGAAGACAAGGCCTACAGTCCTTGCCCCCTGCAATGCTGTGAAGGGGAGTGGAGGGGAGACTTAGGATTAGATGAGGGGTGGCATTTCAATTAAATGGGACTGAACATCTACAACCCTCAAAGTAAAAGTTTGCCAGCTCAGTATGTTTAAAGACAGAGAAGATAAAGCCATTTCCTGTTTGCATCACAGCAGGTTCAGCTTACTCAATAGAGCAACTTTTTCCAGCACCAGGAGACTCTGCCTACCCTGCTCTGTCTACTCTGGGAAAATCCTCATCATTTCGTGTTTATTCCAGACCATCTCGGTCTGACCTAAGAGTACAGACTTGCAGAATATGAAGTCAGTCTGACTTCGTGGTTACTCGACTCATTTGCCTGCTGCATCATTCCCCAGGGGAAGTGAGGACAGTACCATCTCCAGCTCAGGCAAGAAGCTGGGAAAGGGAAAATTCAGGGTGGAAAAAAAGGTGTAGCGATTACTCAAGAAAATTTAGCCCAGACCCACCAGTTAAAAACAAAAAATTCAGACATCAGACGGTAAGGGGGGTGGGGGTGGGAGGTGTTGAAACAAAGGAGGATTCTTTGGCTTCCCCAAATCCTCAAGTGAACAAGACCTGTCTTATGGCTTCTTCAGCTCAGCCCCCTCCACCTCTTCAGACTGGCCAGGGAATCTCTGGCTGGAGCCTTGGTTTTCCCCACTGTCAAAATAGATACTAAGAGCTGGTTCGAGCGACCTCACACAAATGGCATGAAGTCAAATATATACAATTTCCTGGCCTTAAGTGAAAAAAAAAAAAAAAAACTCTGAACACTCTGCATAAAGTTACTCTGTACCCCTAATCTTCCTAGTCATTGACACTGCCAGTTACATGGGTCCTTATGAAGACTGCTTACCTCAGTAATTCTCCAAAGGATTTGGGGCATTCTTGCTTTATAACACTCTTTGGGACTTTGCAAAACAGTTTTCTACTAATTTTAAATATGTGCAGCCCCAGTTTGCAAACAAGTTGTATTTCCAGAAGGAGATTTGCAGGTTACTTCACTGGCTTTCAGAATTCAACTTTACATAAAACCATGTTAAAATGAATCCATGACACATGTGCAGTCAAACTGGTAGAAAATAATAAGATAATAAAGTCAAGCCAAAAATATATATGTGTATTAAAATTGTCTGAGTAAAAATACATTTACTCCCTAAAATCCAGGTACTTTTGAGTTCTCCACTAGTGCTGCAATGCTGCTGTTTTCTGTATCTTGAAGCCTTGCACTGGACAGTAAGCAAATATAATAAAGGGGTATGTGGAAAATTGTGATAGAATCCCTGGCAAGTCAGAATAGCCCACACACTTCTCTAGGACTTCCGGGAGCCAGCCTCCCCCACTGCCTCTGTCCACTGACTGCATCCTGGCTCAGCCTCAGCTCTCATTCACATGCCTGCCTTCCTCCTCCAGCTCTAGCATGACTGAGCACCACACACAAGGTGTTAACGTTAAGAGGAAGGAGGGGCTGACATTTCTACTTGAAAATGGACCAAGGTCATTTAACTGCAAAAAAGCAAGTTGCAGATCCTTAGTTGCCAGGTTCCAATCCGGTCTGATCTGAAGTGTCCAGGTGTGCATTGGGAGACAACATCTGGGTCAAGGAAGTTTGTGGGTTCTTTCTAAATTTGTCTCTAAACCCATGTTCAGGGCCTCCCTGGTGGTGCAAGGGATTAAGTCTCAGCACTGTGAAGCTGTCTGCAGCCACTGCAGCATGAGTTCAATCTCCAGCCAGGGAGCTTCTCACATGGTGCAGCAGTCTTCTCCTATCTCTCCCGCTGCTCCCCTCAGCAGTGTGTTTTGGTAGATCTGCCTGTTCTGCTCCCATCTGTCTCTGGTAAATTCTCTCACCACCCCACACTTCTGGCCTATACCCCAGTTCTTGTATGCATAAATAAATAAATCTTAAAAAAAAAAAAAACCCATGTCCAGCATGGGTTTTCCCATCTCTGTCTGCAGACCACATGGCCAGAGCAAGCGCCACAATATGTGGGGCCCAGAACAAAATGGAAACATAGGCCTCTTGTTCGAAAACCATTAAGAACTTCAAGACAGGAACAGCGGCGCATTCAGTCAAGCAGAGGGTGCCTAAGCACGGACTCTGTTTCAGCGCTGATTACATACCAATGACATCAGGTGAAGCTAACTGAGAGAACTTGACTTTCCTGGAACATGTGTCACTTCCAGTTGAGATTTCCCAAGGAACCTCCTTCCACTGCCTGGACTGTGCAAAGGGCCTTAAGAAAGTCCTGGCCTCAGGGATGCCCTTTGCCTTGCAAGGCCCAAGACTATCTGCTTAAGCAGATAGTCCTCTAAACTAGCAATTTCATTCCCCCTCCCACCATGCCCTGAATAAAATTTCCCCTATTAGGAACTTTTAAAAATAGAAACTCAGTGCTCTGGGACCAAGGTAGCAGATACACAGCTGCAGGGGTCACACTGGATCCTTTCTGTTCAGACATCTGCTTATTCACTGATCTACCATCAGCATTTTGGTTGCACTCAGGCCTTCAGTCTTTAACTAACATTAAGCCTCAGTAAGATGGTTCACTTTATGTGTCAACTTGATTGGGGCATGAAGTTGCCCAGATATTTTGTCAAACGTTATTCTGGGTTTGTCTGTAGGGGTGTTTTGGGATAAGATTAACACTTATCCCAGTCAGCAGAGTAAAGCCCCATGGCTCTCCTCAATGCGGAGAGTGTCATTCAATCAGTCAAAGGTCCGGATAGAACAAAAAGGCTCCCATGATGAAGGGAAAAGTATACCCTGCCTGATTGCCTTGAGCTGAGACATCACTCCTCTGCCCAGCTTCCTGACTCAAACTAGCATGTGGGCTCTTCTTGGGTCTCCAGCTTGCTGAGGACTGAGCTTACATCACCGCTCTCTCATCACCAGCTTGCTGACTGCAGATCTTGGGACTTCTCAGTTTCCATAATCTTGTGAGCCAATTCCTCACAACAAACCTCTTTATTTTTCTCTATTTCTCTATTTTTCTGTCTAACTAACTTTATAAAATAGATGTTTGTTTTTATGTGTCTATGGAGTAGTCTGGTGGTTCTGTTTCTCACGATAATCCTGGCGAATACCCAGTGTATCCAAAAGGTGATGTTAGAGTTGAAAGTGTTCCTGAGGATGGACAGAATGTCAATGCCCTTCAGCCAAAATTCCCCAGAAGCACAATTTTAGTGGACACAGTTGGATTTACTATGCACCATGTAGAGAGAGAATGTATACCCTGGGGGACTGTGGAGTGTCTCAGTGAGAGACAGAAACTATTACAGAATTTGGTTTTTGGGGATAACTCCAGAGGACCCAAGAAAGCAGGGATTCACTATGGAATGCTCGAAAGAGTGGGGACAGAGAATACTTGGGTCTCTCCACAAAACTTTTCTGTGGGGAGAGGGCCACCCTGGTGGCACAGGGTTTAAAGTCTCAGTGCTATGAAGCTGTCAGCAGCCACTGTGGCATGAGTTTCTTCCCTGGCCAGGGAGCCAACCCACATAGTGCAGCAGACCTCTCCTGTCTTGCACTCTATTCCCCTCAGCAGTGTGTTTCAGTAGATCTGCCTGTTCTATTCCCTACTCTGTCTCTGGTGAATCCCCTCGCCCCCGCACCTCAGGCCTACACCCTTGTTCTTGTATGCATGAATAAATACAAATAAATCTTTTAAAAAAAAAAAAACCTTGTCTTTGGGGAGAGCTGACTAGAGCAGGAATCTAGAGCCGTACTTGGCTAAGAAGCAGCAGTCATCCCCGGGGAAGGGGGATGCTTATTGTGTGAGTGGCACGTGTCTTCATTTTTGCCTGTACTTGGACAGAATTATGAAACAACCTTTTGTCACTTTATCATGGTCTTCTCTGATTGTGCTGACCTGTCAGGTTGTCTATGTCTCCTACCCTATGTTCTCAGTCTTTTCTACACCCCAATTTCTCCTCCTGCCCATCCCCACCCTGTCCCTTCACTCAGAAGAGAGCCGACATCTTACCCAGGGGTGCTGAATGGGCTGGGTCTCCTCCAGTGTCAGCTGGGGGGGCTCTGGGACCTTCTGGGTGGAGTAGTCACAACACACAAGTTTTTTTCTTGCTCATTATGACTCCCTCTCTACAATCTCCTGCTCTGTATTACCAAAAAACAGGGGCTGTCCTTTACATATATTCACCAAATCAATCCTAGTAACCATAGCAAACAAAGAGTAAAAATAATAAGAACAACCACAAAGAACAACCCTTTACTCCCACAGAAACCCCCCTCTTGTGCTTGATCCCTTGGCATCAAGGTTCTTCTAGGTACTCTGGCAAAATCAGAGAACTCCCTTTTAGTCTGCACACTTTTCTCAAAGTTAAGTATCACTTGACCCTGGATCAAAAGCCTGAATTGCTCCTTATGCCTAGAGAACGGAAGTCCAAATGCCTTACAGCAAGACCCTCCCCTCTCTGACTCTCAGCTATTGAGTGAGCTCTCTGCTGCGCCCACAGCCACACATTCACTGTTCTGAACAAATCAAACACATTTCCACAGTTGTGGGGTCCCTCTAAGTGGAAAATTCCACATTCATCCAATTTCAATTCCCTCTCCTTTTCAACTCAGGCCTAACTTCCTCATCCCCCGAGGAAGCACCAGTTTTCCTGGCAGGTATCTGGTAGCCTGTGCTATTTTCATATTATTATTTATGTTTTTATGTATTGCCCTTGTCATCCCCATGAGTCCTATGGTAGATAATTTGCAAAATGGCCACAATAGTTTCTCCCATACCTGTGTGAATGCCACTTGCAATGTGGTTTGCCTTTGCTACTTCTGCCTTCTATGTTTTCACTCTTTGAATCAAAGTACCACTTGTTCTGGTCAATGGAATGTTCGAAAACCCTGAGACCAGCACATAAGGAGTCTAGGATAGTCAGTGAAGGGTGAGAAGCTGTAAGGAACAGAGAAGGGTAAGCCCCGCTGACCAGTCAAAGACAAGCTGGACCAACCAGTCTGCCAACTGCAAGGTGTGTGAGTGCAGCCATCCTGTCACCTAGCTCCTGCTAAGCTGGCCTGTGCAGAGAAGCCATCCCTGCCAACCCATGGAATTGTGAACAAAACAATAAGTACTTGTTTTTTTATATGCCTGTACATTTGACGTTAGAGCTTATGTCAACCTACCTTAACTCTGTGGACTTTCTCTCATGAAATTCCCTTCTCTTACAGAACAACTCAACTGTACCCTAACTCAGCGTCAAGAAGGGGTTACCCTTGGAAGGAAGGTGCAGCCTCTGCGGGTGAGCTCTCATACATTTTGACATTCCATACCATCCTTTACTGAATGTCTACTGAACATATATTACATGCCTGGTGGTGTGCTGGGGTCTAGAAGTAAGGAAGTGAACAAACCCTGACCCTGGTCCTCAAGGGGCTCTAGGTTTAGAGGGGAGACAAATGTCAGAACACATCTGATCATCTCCCAGCTTAAGTTCAGCAAGAAGAGAAATTAGTTACAGATTGCCTTGGTGCCAGCTGCATTTCTAGGCTCATTTTCCTGAATAAATTGACTGTGTTACTATTTGACCTCTTCCACTGGTAGAAATTTATCGATAATTTTCCAAGGCTATAAGTTTGTATTTTCTTAACCATATTAAACTTTTCATTAGAAAATGAGTGAAAATGAATAGTCCTTAGTAGTACAATCATTTAAGTCCTTCAGAGGCATTTAGACGCTGTGCAGCCAGATCTGGGGTACCCTGAAACCACATCAGCACCTCCACCTGTGCTGCTGAAGAACAAAAGGCAGTGAACCTGATGTCCTCCATCGGTTAGTTCAGTGACATCCTGACTGGTCACCAAGGACCTGTTCCTGGCTCCCCAGAAGGATTGTAGTTAAAGCATACCCAATCATGGATCATTGAGTATTGTGTGCTTATAACGTGCTAATCGTTTTAAGCACTTTATCCCTTTTAATCCGCTCAGCAACCCCATGAGATAGGAACAACTATTATTTCTTTTTTACAGTTGAGGAAACTGAAGCAATAAGAAGTTAAGTAATTTGCTCAAGGTCACATAGATAAAAAGTAGCAGATCTGGGCTTGAATTCAAGTATTTCTGTTTTTCTTTTTCCTTAAGTTTGCACCACTTTAGCCTGGTCAGTCGATAGCACTATTAGGAGATTGTTTTATCTTTCCTTTTCTTTTCCTCCAGAACTTCAGTGTCCCCACAGCCAGCCAATCATTTGAGTGGTAAGTAACTTCATGCTATTTCAGTTCTTGGAGGATTGGAACTGCTTTTCCCACATCCCTGCACTTGTTGTTTGGTTTATCTTTTCTAAAGCTCAAAGCAAACAAGAAAGACACTGAGCTGCCCCCTCCGGGCAGCTTGGATGCATGCCTTCCACAACCTAAAGCCAACACTTGATTGACACCAGCCCAGGCTCTAAGTGACCTGGGGGAAAATCTGACAGGTTCAGTGGTGCTCCTGTCCTAATGCCTGGCAGCAGGCTAGCAAGTCACAGAGGTTGCTCTGGCTGAATGAGTGAGTTAGTAAACGCTATGCAGGGACAGGGACAAGCCCACTATCAGTCCAGCACCAGCTTTTACTACTTCTAGTTGTAGAAATTTTTTTTTAAAGATTTACTCATTTATGCTTACAAGATAGGGCATAGGCCAGAGGTGTGGGGGTGGTGAGAGGATTCACCAGTGACAGAGAGTAGGGAGCAGAACAGGCAGAGTGACTGAAGTACACTGCTGAGGGGAGCAGCAGGCGAGGCAGGAGAGGTCTGCTGCGCCATGTGGGAATCTCCCTGGCTGGGGATCGAACTCATGCTGCTGTGGCTCTGGATAGCTTCATAGTGCTGCGCTTAACCCATTGGGCCACCAGGGCAGCCCAAAATTTCTTTAAAAGAGAAAAATTGGGAGAGATTTCTCTCTACCTAGATATGGTACCCAATGCCTTTACCCTGTTTTTTTCCCCTCCTCCCCCTCTTAATTCAGCTGCCTCAGTCCCTTCCCCCTTCACACACAAGGTCATCTTTCCCTCTGGTAAGGTCCAACTTCTAGTAATCGCCTCCTAATTCAGATCAGTTTTCCTGTTACCATGGCAACCCACTGCAACTAAGGCTTTTCAGTAAAGTCACTTCTCCCTTATAATTTCTATAGGAAATCTGCATTCTATATATTGTCTTTCCTACTTACTACTGCTACTTGAACAAAACTGTACCCCCAGATGTTCTAATGTCTTTGTTTTTAAACAGTCATATCTTTTAACCTATTTTTGATGTATTTTGAATAATTTTACATATAATATCAACAGTTGAGTTAATTCCAAATGCATCAGTACAATTTTTTCCATGGAATATACCTGGCTTACTTGCTGAAGGAAGTACAAGTTGAATTTGTACTTAAGCAGAGGCATTGATAGGAGCTGAATTGTGTGTCCTGAGCAGGGAAATGGTTGAGGTGGTGCCTCAGAGGGAAAGCAGGAACAAATCAGAATCCTGACCCAAGGAAACTATCTGGCCAAGACAGAGTAGACATGACCTTATGAAAACTCCAGTCACAGGGCCTGCCTGGTGGCGCAGTGGTTAAGCGCTGCACTGTGGAGTTGTCAGCAGTGGCGATGCAAATTCGACGCCTGGCCAGGCGTCGACACGGTGTGGCAGAGCTCTCCTACCTCGCCTGCTGCTCCCCTCAGTGTGTTTCCATTGATCTGCCTGTGCTGCTCCCCACTCTGTCTCTGGTGAACCCTCTCACTGCCCCACTCCTCTGGCCTGGACCCCAGCTTGTATGCATAAATAAATAAATCCTAAAAAAAAAAAAAAGAAATCTCCAGTCACAAAAATACTCAGAACTCACTATCTCCTCTAAACCCTTGATGAACAGGTCACAAATTTGTCACAAAGAAAACACCAGGCCCTTTGAACTCAAGAAGAATTGAATGTTATTCTTTGCCTGTTGTTGAACTGTGCTGTGTGAGTTTGGGCAGTTTTCTTAACCTCTCTGAACTTCTGTAATCTATCTTTCAGAGTTAACTGAAGGGGGGGAAATGAGCCTATGTATGTAAAAGTGTCTAAAATAGAATATAGGTGGTAAAGGAGTGTCAGTAAACTTGAAGATAGATCAATTGAAATTATTCATTTTGAACAACAAAGGAAAAATGGCTGTTTAAAAAATAACACATGGATAAGACACAAAAAATGTTTACATCTAAAATAGAAAAGGAGGTCATATTCTGTGAGACCAGTATTATCCTGATACTAAAATCAAAGATGTGCTAAGAAATTTCAAGACCAATTAATGTACACGTAAGAATCCTCAACAAAATATTAGCAAACTGATTCTGGTAACAAATAAAAAGATTAATATACCATAACTATGGTATATATTCACAACTATAGATTGATTTCAAGAATGCAAGGGTGCTTTAATACTTGAAAATGAATTAATATAACCCACCATATTAACAACACAATTATATCAATTTTTCATGCAGAAAAATAACTTGAAAATAATTCGACATCTCTCATCATAAAAACTCTCAGCAAAGTAGGAATAGTAGATTATATACTTAACCTGATAAAGGGGCACCACAAAGGCTAAAAACACCACAACCACTATTACACCTAATGGTGAAAGAATGAATGCTTTCCTGTTAAGATATGGAACAAGACAAAAATAGACACACACGGCATCTATTCAAACAATAAAAGGCACATAGATTTGAAAGGAATTTGTTTAGCTTGTAGGAACGCAAAATGGTTTGGCCAGTTTGGAAAAACAATTTGGAAGTTTCTTATAAAGTTGAATATATATATGCTTACATTAGGATCCAGCTATCAAATTCCTAGCTATTCACCCCAAATAAACAAATTTTTTTAAAAGATTTATTTTTTATTTATACATACAAGCTGGGTTACAGGCCAGAGGCGTGGGGCGGCGAGAGGGTTCACCAGAGACAGAGTGGGGAGCAGAACAGGCAGATCAGAGAAACACTGCTGAGGGGAGCAGCGGGCGAGGCAGGAGAGGTCTGCCACACCATGTGGGATTCTCCCCGGCTGGGTATCGAACTTGCGTCGCCACTGCTGACAGCTCCACAGTGCAGCGCTTAACCACTACACCACCAGGGAGGCCCCCAAATAAACAAAATTTACATTCACACAAACACCTATACATAAACGTGTGTCGCGATTCTATTCATAATTGTCAGAAACTGGAAAAAACTCAGATGCCCTTCAACTGGTAGATAGATAAACTGGTGTCTTTATATAATAGACTTCCTTTCTGTTCTGTTCTGTTCTGTCCTGTTTTGTTCTATTCTGCAGTAAGAAAGAATAAACCAGGGATACATGCAACACTATGGATGAATCCCAGAGGTATTGTGCTGAGTGAAAAATATATATATGTACACTTTTTTCGCTCAGCACACTGTAAGTTTATGAAAAAGTGTATGTGTATAAAAAGTGTTTATAGGGCCTCCCTGGTGGCGCAGCGGTTGAGCGCTGCGCTGTGGAGCTGTCGGCAGTGGCAACACAAGTTCGACACCCAGCCGGGGAGAATCCCACATGGTGTGGCAGACCTCTCCTGCCTCGCTCGCTGCTCCCCTCAGCAGTGTACTTCTGATCTGCCTGTTCTGCTCCCCACTCTGTCTCTGGTGAACCCTCTCGCCGCCCCACGCCTCTGGCCTGTACCCCAGCTTGTGTGTATAAACAAATAAATCTTAAAAAAAAAAAGTGTATATACCTTGAATTCGCACAAAATGAACACATATTATAACCTGTATCACCAAAACCAAAACCAAACCAGGAGCTCAGAATCCTCCACTACCTCTATCCTTCTACTTATTATCCCCAAGAGTGATGCCGTCTAAGGGATCTAACTGATCTAGGTTTTGTTTATTTCTTAAACATTTAAAATTATTTCTTAATTCATGATTTTATCGTGTGATGTTTTCCCTGCCTAGGTCATTAAAAAATCTACCTCTAGACTCATCCTCTTTTTTACATGCTTGCTTCTTTTTAAAATCTCATCCTAAAATGACACCTTCTCCAACAGACTTTCCTTGACCTCTCTAGCCAATCTCTTATCTTCTCTGTGTTGATTGTGTTTCTGTTTTTGACCATCCATTGTTGTTGTTTTTTAATTTCAACAAATATGGTTATGACTGTTACCTTAAGCGCCTCATCAGGCATCAGGGCCAGTTCTGCTGGTTTGAGAGTCATCTCAGGATTTTTCTCTCCAGCATTTCTGGAAGATCTTCTATATCTTCATTTTTTTTATAGGTTGAGATATAAGGACAATCCTCTTCCTGTTAGTGTGAGTCGGCCTTTTACCATCCCTGCAGGTAGCTAGGTGGAATCCTAGGCTTCTAACCCAAGATCCTTAGGTGTCTATTATTCCATAGACAGAAGCCTCTGCACCTATTCAGATCCCTGGGGCACTAGTGCTGGTAAGGGGAGAAACTGGGGCAGCAAGGCACCAAAATCCGCCGCTAATGAATACCAAGAGTTGAAGCTTTCTAAAGTGTTGTGGGCTCGCCAGTTGGGTAGTGAGACTCCACAGTGAACCCTCCCCTAGGTTAATTCTTCATCCAAAACATTACAAACAATCTCATGCCAGCCTGAACCTCTAAACTATGATTGAGCAAAAGGTATAGCATTGGGAAGGGATTATGGTTGTGACAGGGTCAGAATTTATACTGGTCACAGGCCAGGATTGATTCTCTTTATCTTGTCTACCTGAAAGCCTTGCCTTAGGGTACTTGGGGCTGTTGTTAAGACCCAGGTGCTTTGAATTGTGATAAATGACAGTATGTCATTTAGTTGTGATCTCAGCTTTGGCCCTGGTGGCAATAGGGCAAGTGTTTCACTGAACACAGCTGCGGGTGGCCTCTTTTATAATGGGACACATATGCCCCTCCCTGCCAATTCCAGCTCCATCTATTCTCATTTGGGCACCACAAACTCAAGTCGACAATCACCGACTCATTCCATTTTATATCTATATCATATTTTCTTTACTTATTCGTCTATCATTGGAGACATAGTTTGTTTCTATATCTTGGCTATTGGAAATAACACTGCAGTGAACATGAGGATGCCCAGATCTCTTTAAGAAAGTGATTTCATTTCTGCAGATACATACCCAAAAGTGGAATTGCTGAATCATATGTTGGTTGTATTTTTAATTTTTTGAGGAACTTCCATTGTCTATAGAAACGCAACTGCTTTTTATATATTGATTTATTTCCTACAATGTTACTGAATTTGTTTATTAGTTCTACCCAATTTTTTTTGTGGCGTCTTTAAAGTTTTCTGTATACAATATTATGTAATATGCACATAGGAAGAGTTTTACTTCATCCTTTTATATGTATGTCTTTAGTATGTTTTTTATTTCCTTTTTCTTGCCTAATTACTCTGGATAGAACTTCCAGTGCTATATTAAATAACAGTGTAAACTGTTAGGAGTATATAATGAAACATATGTTAATATTTTAAAATTCTTAAAAATTAAGATTTTTTGCATAAAACATATAAATCAAAAAGTTGATATAAATATAAATGTAAAATTAAAATCAAATATAAAATACAAAAGTCGAGTAAAATTTCTGTTCTCTTAAGCTTGGAAAACACTAATGTGAAATCATTTACTCTAAGAAATCATTTCCTACCTCTAAAAAGTTTTGAAAGCAATAAGCAACCCAGTAGCAATGAGTAACTCTCACACTCAGACTGGCATTTCTCACTAAAAGGAACAGGTCTCCATGGCAAAAAGCTTGCTTTTGGGTCTGGGATGTATATGTATAGTTCTGTAAAATGTACCTTTTATCTCAGAAACAAGTGCTTCTCAGATCATGTGGAGACTCAGGAGCCAGTTTAAAAAGTTTCACTTACCAAAAATGGGATAATTTACACTTTCAAAATAATATTTCCTACAGTAGATTGAAGTGTATAAAATGTTAAAAATTCGTGAACTTATGGTAATAATTTTTAAAGTCCCATTGATCATCTTAGAAGGTTTCTAAGATGTTTATTCTAAAAATTGATAAATAAATTGAAGGAATCAGTTATTTTGCTTTTCCTGAATGAATTGTATTTTAAGTATACACATAGTGTGAGAAATTTCTCCTTAATAGAAATTCAGCCTATTAAATGCAAAGTAAATGAAACAAGCAGAATATTACCATTTTGCAGCTTATAATGGTATCATGGATTTAGGCAACGATCACCAATAGTTGCTAAAAAAACACAAGTAAAAAGCCAATGGGGAACACTTAGGATTATAATATTCATCCTACTCACTTTTTCCCAAATGTACATGTGTTTTTACATTAGGGACAAATTTATTTTTACACTCAGAGAAAGATCCACAGCCAGGCCAACATTTTCGCACTGGTTCCCCCTGTTCAACACTCACAGGATGCCAGGCAAGAGGCAGGAAAATGCCCTACACCAGAGGGGGACTCATTCAGTGAACCTTGACATATACCTAGGGTAAGATACTGAGAAATATGGATTTCCTCTGTTTAAGAAGGATGAAAGCACCATCCCCTTCCCCACATGCAGCCCTTTTGAAATGCCCTTGAGGATGAGATGGAAGAGATCCTTACCCTAACCTTTGATATGAAAATAAATCTCTAAGGAGAAAGATGAGTCCAATGTCTCCAATTTATGATTCTCAATGGCCTGGTTCTTTTAGTCGCAGAATTAGGTCAATCTCTTTGGAATGCTTTCACTATCTCATCAGTCATAAATTGACTCCGAATCTGGCTCTCAGGTCAGGAAATAAACTTCAGAAAAATTAATTCCAAAAGCGCCAACTGTGCAGAAACATATTTTCCCCTGCAACTCATAAAAACTTCATAATAATGGGTCAGGATAACATCTCCTAAACCCACTGGTAATCTTACATCACCAAAAAGCCAGACAACCAGAGATTATATGCTTCATGATATGATGTAATAGTAAACTCACAGGACCACCACTGAAGTATTTTTGTCAAATAATCAACTTGAATCTAATCAAATCTTTAGACCAACTACCATTTATAAGAAATAAGTAATAGGAGACTATGTTATATCATACTATAGGGATGCAATCAGATATTCCAGAATTTGGGAAATTCTCCAGGATAAATTGCTTGGTTTCTACAAAAATTTAGTAGCAAAAAAAAAGGTAAAGGAGAGGGGAAATTTAGAAATTAGAAGAAGACTTAAAAGACTTAGCAACCAATTGGTATTGGTAGGCTTTGTTTGGATACTGATTTAAGCATATTAACTGTAAGAAGAATGATCTATGGGCAATCAGAAAAATTAGAACCCTGACTGTATATTAGAAGATATTAATGAATTATCATTAATTTTAAAGGCATGTAATGATATTGCTGTTGTGTTTTAAAACAGAGTCCTTATTTCTTAGATATACATGTGGAAGTATTTATAAATGAAATAATAATTGGGACTTGCTATAAATTAATGGGTAGAGATCTAGAGGAAATTGAGAGTTTAAGAGAAAGAAGATTGGTCATGTGTTGATAATTATTGAAGCTGGGTCATGTCTATCTTGGAATTCACTATAATCTTTCCTCTATTTTTATATATGATGAAAATGTCCATAATAAAAAGTTTTTTGTTTTTTCTTCAAAGCAAGTTCCAAGAGGGTAGGCACATTGTATCTTCATCTTTCGGTATTCGTTTCCCTAGTTGTCATAGCAAAGTACCACAGGCTGGGGAGCTTAAACAACAGAAAGTTTTTTTGTCTTGAAGTACTAGGGCTAACACTTCAACATCTAGGTGTCAGCACATTTGTTTCTTTCTAATGGCTGTGAATGAAGAGCCTATTTCAAGTCTCTCCTTTGGCTTATAGATGACTGTCTTCTCCCAGTAACTTTACTTCCTTCTGTGTCTGTATTCATATTTTCCTTTTCTTATAAGGATACCAGCTATATTGGGTTAGAGCCCACCCTAATGACCTCATTTAACTTAATTACCTCTGCAAAGACCCTGTCTCCAAACATAATCACATTCTGTTAGGATTTCAATATATGAGTCTAGGGTGGGGAGGACACAATTTAGTCCATAACCTATTGCCAGCACCTGGTACAGTGCCTGAAAAATAGAGGAGCTCAATCACTGCTGATTGAATCAATGACTTTCAGAAGACAGCAGCTGAATATCAAGACTGCACTGCTTGCATTCTTTCCTCTACTTAATATCTTCTCCTTGCTATAGTTTTAAAGACGAATGTCCTTTCCCTGTAGCCTATGGGCCTGAGCTTTTGGCCATGGGGGTATAGTTAGTAGGAAAGCAATGAAGGACAGACCAACACAAGGTTGGTTTTTTATGGCTACCACTTGTCTGACAGACTGTCATACACTCTGATTTCCTGGGAAAATGGTTTTAGTAAGAAGTAATGAGACAAGACTGAGTCCATTGACCCAGGGAGGGGCCAGTGGAGCTTCATAGGCTCTGTGCTTTCCCCAGGCGCTGTGCTTTCTCCAACCACAATGACCCACTTAACCTCAAACTAATGAGGACACAGAAGCCATTCATCAAAGGTGAGGAGTAGATGGGAGTTAACATTAACAGATGGGAGTTCTGTTGAAGACTTTAAAAGCCAATACGGCCCTTTTAAGACAGCTTGAAACATTAATAACCAAAATGAAATAAGAACATATCTGTAATAAAAAATGCAAAATAAAATCCTTCCAGTTTTGAATACATTTAACTGCTTAACTACAGATCCATTTATTCCTTTTATTTTTGCCTATGAAGAGCAACAATAAGAGAAAATTAACCAATTCACAGTTATTGAATATATGATCCATTTTAAAAACATGTTTAAAGCTTCAAAATTAGGCAATTATAGCAGTGTTAAAGCCATTAGGATAAATGCTGTTTTGCTAGGCTATTTATTTTCTTTCCTTTTACATTATGGCTAGCAAATTTGAAAGAACCATTTAAATTTTTTTAAGAATTTTTTTTGCTAATTGCAAAGGTAATATGTGTTCATGACGAAAACTTTGAAGAAACAGGAAAGCATAAAGAAAACATTTAATACATCCCTTAGAGAGACCCACTGCTAACCAACCCTTCATGTATTTTCTTCTAGTTATTCATTAAGTATTCATTAAAAATGGCTATTCTATATATAGTATTTTTATTTTGACAGGATAAACCAAATATTTCCCTATGCCATTAGAATTCTTGTAAGAATCTTTTTTCTCTTTTTTATTTACTTCTTTATTGAGGTATTTCTCATGTTCAATGAGTTCACATATCTTACATGCACAGATTGATGAACTTTGACCTATATACCCACCATTCAGATCTGTATCTAAATTATTTCCAACACTTTAGAAGGCTCCTTTTTGCTCCCAACAATTTTGGCTATTCCGGAGTTTGATTTACATGGAGCCATATCACAAGTACTCCTTTTTTTTTCCTTAAAATTTGTCTTTTTATTATGAAAACTTTCAAATATATACAAAAGTAGAGAACACAGTGTTTTATTTAATTTTTTAAGATTTCTTTTTAAATTTATTTTTTATTTATATCCTTTACATTATTGCAAGTACACCTTTTTAACTGACCTCTTTCACTAAATATTAACTCTATTAGATTTCACATGTTTTTGAGTATTCCAGTAGTTCATTATTTTTATTATTATTATTATTATTATACAGTATTACACTGTATCAACATTTATTTACTCATTTTATTCACTTATTCTATGATTTTTCCAGTTTCAGGCTATTACAGGTAAAACTATATTTACACGAATAATCTTTTTTTAAAAATTTATTTATTTATGTATTCAAGAACTGCGGTGTAGGCCAGAGGTGTGCGGGTGGGAGGTGAGAGGATTCACTAGAGACACAGTGGGGAGCAGAACAACCGAAGTACACTGCTGAGGGGAGCATCGGGTGAGGCAGGAGAGGTCTGCTGCACCATGTGGGAAGCTCCCTGGCAGGGTACTGAACTCATGTTGCAGAGGCTGCAGATAGCTTCACAGTGCTGAGACTTAACCCCTTGCGCCACCAGGGAGGCCCACGAATAATCTTGTACCTGTCTCTTTTCTGGGCATACACACCCTTTTCTCTTGGCTATACACCCAAGAGTAGAATTGATATATCATATGATAAATGTACATTTAGCTATGGTAGATATTACCAAACCATTTTACAGAATGGTATGCCAATTCACCTTACCACCAGCATCAGATGACAGTTCTAGATATCCCTATTCTCGCCAACACTTGCTATTTTCAGTCTTTTCAGTTACATTCTCCTGGGCATATAGTGGTTTCAATTTGCATTTCCTTGGTGACTCATGATGTTTAGCAACTTTTTAATTTGGATATCCTTTTTGTAAAGTGCCTGTTCAAATCTTTGACTATTTTCCTGTGGTCGCCTTTTAAAAATCTATTTGTGGCAGTTCTTTATATATTTTATCCTGGATGAAGTCTCCCACTCCATGGTTTGTCTTTATACTCTCTTAATGGTGTCTTTTGATGAATGAGACTTCTTAACTTTAATGAACTTCAATTATCCATTTGTTTTCTCGTTTGAGCCATTTGTGTCCTACTTAAAAAAAGTCTGTCCACAAGAATTGGACATGAAGATATTCTCTTAGAATATCATTTTAATGGTTGCATAATATTTCATTTCATAAATTCACCCCTTTCCTATTTTTATTTATTTTTTATTTTTTTCCCTTTCCTATTTTTAGATACTTAGGTCTTTCCCTGTTTTCCACTAATGTAAGTAAACGTGCTAGCACTTATTGTCTTGTGGGGCTCAGGCTCTGTGTTAAGTATTTATATATGTTCTTATAAGAACCATGCAATAGGTAATAATTTCATGCCCATTCTATATAAAGATAAAGAAAGACTTAGAGAAGGTGGGTAATTTATTTAAAGTCATGTGACTGTTTAGTGAAAGAGCTGTAATTTTAGTCTAGGTCTCTCAGCCTAAAGAACCAAGGTTATAAATCAACTCATTATCTACTTTTCAAATAATTTCCTTTGGTATAAATTCCTAGAAGGGGATTGAAAGGTGGGGGAGCAGGCTAATATTACTAGTAAGCATTCCTAGTGTCTTTCCTATTTTAAACTCCCACTCACGTTGTAGGGTACCATCTTCTTGGCATCTCCACAGGGGAAGATTGGTATTTTCATACACTAAAATTTATTCTTAGAGTAACAATCAATGTAATTTTGTAAAGGATCCCAATTATTGAAGGCTAACTATGAGTCAGGCACTTCGCATACATACTTTATCTCATTTAAAACCCACAAACCTCCTGCAAGGAAGGCAGTGCTCCTAACATTTATAAACACACAAATAGTATCAGAGAGAGGAAGGAGTTTCCTCAAAGGCATGTGGTTATTAAGAAGCCAATTCAGAGCTCAAAATATCATCTAATTCATAGGTTTTTCCACTGGCCCTATCAGACAGCTTGAAAGTGGGCTGGGTAGCTCCTGCTGACTCCTCTCCTCAGTTGGCTTACCCTGTCCCCCAGCTGGGTATCCCAGAAGGCAGCCTATGCCAACTGGTTCCTTGGTTCTCAGGATTTAGCCAATGGAAAAAAGTCATCAAGAAACTAGAGGGAAAAAAGAAAATTCCAGCTATGTTTATCCCTCAAGCTCCCTTTCTATAGAGGGACCTCAGTGGCCACACATCTCCAGACAAAAAGTGTCTGTCCCTGGCAGGAGACCTGTTCTCCCAGCCACACCACGATCCCCCATCTCCAGGTTCTGATGACAATTCCCTCTTATTATCCCTTGAGCAGAGTGACTGCACTTGCTGTTTCTACAGCATTCCAGACCATTCTTTGTTGTGTTGGTGTTTTTTCTGGGACTTTGATTAAAAGAACCACCTGAATGACAGCAAGCTTCAATGCTGTTCCCCCAGTTCACACTTGGCCTTTCCCCAATCCGTCACTACCCCAGCTAAACCCTCCTCACAGTTGATTGTTGGTTACTTCTACTCCAGGGAAGGGAGTGGCCAAGAGGCCTGTCTCCCTAGGATGCCTGTCTCTCCTTTGAGGTTGGCTCATTTAGCTGTTGTGCAAGCTCAGCTGTTGAAAGGGCTTTGAAAAGGTGGTGGATTTGAAAGCAGTCTGCTTATTTTTTGTTAGTTTATTTGTTTGAAGGATGGGAGTGATACTCCTTCCAGCTCTCTGCATCCTGTATGGAACAAATGGATCCTTCTAAAAAAACTTTATATTTTGAGAGAACCTCAAATTTTTGGAAAAGTTGTAATTAAGTGATGCAGAAATTTATACGCTAATTTGCCTTAAACTCTAATTCACCCATTCGTGACATTTTACCACACATATTTTATTAGTCTCTATTCTGAATCATCCCAGAACTGTCTGAAAGCCTCATGTGCCTTTACCTATTGCTATTTTTTTTTAAGATTTATTTATTTATGCATTCAAGCTAGGGTGTAGGCCCGAGGTGTGGAGTGGTGAGAGGATTCACTAGAGACAGAGTGGGGAGCAGAACAGGCAGATTGCTGAAGTACACTGCTGAGGGGAGCAGCGGGAGAGGCAGGAGAGGTTGCTGCACCATGTGGGAATCTCTCTGGACAGGTACCAAACTCGTGCTGCAGTGGCTCTGGATAGCTTCATAGTGCTGCGTTTAACCCATTGCGCCACCAGGGAGGCCCCCTATTGATATTTTGTTGTAGATTTTTTGGAGAATAACTATAGTTACCAACTTCAGGATATTTAGTTTTGGCACAATATTTTATGTAATCTGTAGTACATATCCCAAATGTGTCCATTCACCCAATAATGTCCTTTATAGCAACCCTTGGGAGACGGGCAAGAAATTTGTCCTAGGACCTTTCCCCTTCAACCTCTCAAATAGAATGAAAAGTCGGGGTTGGGGGGGCGGCGGGGAAGGGCGGGGAGGGCAACGAGTACTGCTTCACTAGGCTGTTGCTGGAAACTCACTGCTGCAAGGAAGAAGGAAAAAGAAAACCCTGCTTGGGAGGGGCGGGGCTGTGCAGGGCAGACCACTAAGGCTGAGAGAGAGCAGCAGGAGACCGGGAAAGCCGCCCCTGCCCTCAATACCAGGGACTCAGTACATGCCATCAACTCCCGGTCTGCTGAGTTTCTGGGTGAGCCCCCTCTCTTCCCATCAGAGGGCCACCCTGCACATTGTTTCCGAGCCTTCTTAAATCAATTTTTTCTCCTTTCTGCTCATCTTTTTCAAAAAATGTGTTGAAATCTCCCACCCACTGTTGTCTTAAATGTTTTTTGTCCTCCTGGTGAACATGTTCCTTATTTCTTTACTATAACTTAGTGGGATTTAGGGGACGTAGAGTTAGGTATATGGGATTGATCTGCCATTTATAAATTTATGGAAACTTGGGCCTCCCTGGTGGCGCAGCGGTTGAGCACAGTGCTGTGGAGCTGTCGGCAGCGCGCGATGCGAGTTCGACTCCCAGCCAGGGAGATTCCCACATGGCACGGCAGACCTCTCCTGCCTCTCCCGCTGCTCCCCTCAGCAGTGTATTTCTGATCTGCCTGTTCTGCTCCCCGCTCTGTCTCTGGTGAACCCTCTCACCGCCCCACGCCTCTGGCCTGTACCCCAGCTTGTATGTATAAATAAATAAATCTTTAAAAATAAATAAATAAAAATAAATAAATTTATGGAAACTTGAGGAGGTTTTCATAAAGAGGTAAGTGCTATGAATGCTCCTGGGACAACAGTGAGCTCAGAGTGTATATTTGGTGAGGTGTTGAGTTTTAATCTCTCTGCTGAGTGACTCTGCGGTCTCCAGGGGTCCTAGTCCCACTCTGCAGCTCAGCAGCCACACCACCCCTGTGGGCATGTTACTTCTCTCATCCTGCCTTAGTTTCCCTGCCAGGGAAACTACCAGGGCTATAGTGATATCTACCTCCTAATGTTATAATGCAATAAGACAAGTTATTACCTGGGAATTCACACAGTTTATATTGAAATAGGAAGGGAAAGGTGAGTCTCTGAGGAGTAGAGCAAACAGCACCTCTGAGGGGAGTTCCCCCTTAAAACAGGAAAAGTCAACCAGCTTTGAAAAGAAGGGGGGCAGTGGGAGCTTACACTTTGGGAACTGTTCTCGGTTTCCCTTCTGTAGATGCTGGTAACTTGGTTAACCAGGGTGACCTTGGCTCAGAGTCCAGAGGAGCAGCCACTGCTTCCATGTCTGAAGTGTTTCTTAGGTGCACTTCTTTTTCTTCTCCCTCCTTTTGGGCTTCATATCCAGGCCAGCAGGTCTAGAGCGTCTGGACCTGACCCAGCCTTGCCAGAAGTCCAGTGACTTACAAGGACTGTCAGCGACTGAGATCCCCCTGGGATGAGGGGCACATGTGCTGCTCAAGGCATTTTAGGTTACTGGTTACAGGAATTCACCTAACTTAAGGTCAAGCAAGAAAGTTTTGGCTAACATAAATAATCAATGACAAGTCAGGGTAGAGCCAGCCTCAGGGACCACGCAGCGCTCCCCTGCCCATTCATCTCTCAACTCTGCTTGTATGTGGCTCTGATTCTCTCATTGGCTCACACACCAGAGGCCTAGGCCACTAGAATTTGAGGATTTAGGTTGGGCAGTCAATTCACTGTCCTCTCCACTAGCATGTTTGTGACTTTGTTCCATTATCTAAGATGTTGTTCACAAACAGAGGAATATACCTCCAAGAGGGTTAATGTTTCATTTTAAAAGATAAAGGCAGATGCTTTTTACATATCCGACAGAGTTCTTATCTCCTTGGACCTTAAGTAACAGTAAGCAAAAAGTGAATGAAATCCAGAGGCAAACCAGAGTACAGCAAATGCCTCTGCATAGACCTTTGATCTTCATCCATCCAGGCTAGCTTTGAAATAAACTGTGTAACTCATGAGTACTGGAAATCTTCTGGAGCAGAGGTAATTTATTGTCATGAGATTGCTTCCTCATTTTCCCTTCATCAAAAACCAATTCTTTTCTAAAAAAGGGCTACTTGTGATTGTGAATTCATATTTTTCCAGCCCAAAGCGCTATCTAATATTATTCTGGTGTCACCTGAGAGAAGAGATAAAATTCCTAGATACAGTGGAAGAAATAATATATACTCCAGAAAGGAAAGGAACTGGGAAAGGTAAGATTCTGAGAAAGAGAATAGAAATGGAACCTGAATCAAAATGGTGTTGACTAGAACAAAAGGCTAGCAGAGTAGAAAGAGAAAGTGAATGACCAGTGTGGTACTAAAAAAATGTAACTAAATGAGAATCTATAAAACCTTCCTGAAAAGAAACACAGGATGACTGGATGCATGGATACATAGATACAAAGATACATAGACACCTAGCTAGATACAAAGATGGATGGATGGATGGATGGGTGTATAGATGAATCCAGCCAAAGCCCTGTGACGCCTTCTTAGATAGCGTAGAGTTGGTTGAACCTTATCTCAGACCCACTCAATATGTCCACACATTGTGACTTATAGACAGTCAAGTAGCATTGCTTACAAGAATCTAGAAACTATTTTAAGTGAACCACTGTCTGGACTTCTAAGACTGCATCTTAGTTTTGCCACAAAGCAGTTCATTTTCTTAAAACTACTTTCCTAAGTATGCTGCACATATTAAAGTGTAAAATTAAGCATCACCGAGTCAAAATACTGAACATTCATTTCTATCACTCTTAAACATTTCCTCATGTCCCTTGGTAAGCCATCCCTCCTTCTACCCTCGTCTTTGCATGATTTCTGATCTGTTTTCTGTCACTATTGGTTCTCATTTTCTAGAATTTTATACAAATGGGATTTATATAAATGGGATCATACTTTGGGGGGCATTGCTTCTTTCATTCACCATATTGTTTTGTGTACCGGTGGTTTGTTCCTGTATTGATGATTAGTATCCTATGATACGGCTATACCACAATTTGTTTATTCATTCACTTGGGTTATTTACATACTTTGGATCTTACCAGTCAAGTGGCTGTGAATATTCATGATCAAGTCATTGTAGAAATATAAGCTTTAATTTTTCCTGGACAAATACCTAGGACTGAAATGACTGGTTCACGTGGTAGGTGTGTGTTTTACTTTTTAAGAAACTGCCAACCTGTCTTTCAAAGAGATGTACCATTTTATACTCTTAACAGCAGTCGATGTGTCAGTGATGCCACATCCCCACTGATACTATTATCCTTTTAAAGTTTATTCATTCAGGGGCCTCCCTGGTGGCGCAGTGGTTGAGCGCTGCGCTGTGGAGCTGTCGGCAGCGAGCGATGTGAGTTCGACGCCCAGCCAGGGAGAATCCCACATGGGGCGGCAGACCTCTCCTGCCTCACCCACTGCTCCCCTCAGCAGTGTGTTTCTGATCTGCCTGTTCTGCTCCCCACTCTGTCTCTGGTGGGCCCTCTCACCACCCCATGCCTCTGGTCTGTACCCCAGCTTGTATGTATAAATAAATAAACCTTTTATAAAAAAGTTTATTCATTCAAATGGATGTGTAGTTGGATTTTACTGTGGTTTTAATTTGCACTTTCCTGATTGCCAGTAATGTTAAGCATCTATTTATGTGTTTTTTAGCCATTTTCACATATTCTTTTGTAACTTGTCTGAACATCCTTTTATTTTATGCCAAGATCAACAAAAGAGACTTAAATAAATGTTCAGAGCCAAGACAAGGGAGAGTGGATAATAGATACAGCCTTGACAGATAATAAAGACTATGCAGACTCTTTTACACCTATTTTACTTCAGTCTTCTATTTCAAGGGGAAAAATCTCCAGCCTCAAAGGAGGAATAACAGTCCCACAAATTGAAGATGTAGCAATTTGTCTACAAGACAAATTGGAGAGTAAGGAGGAGACATAGTGGCCCACCAATAACCATTTCCCTCTTCTTTCTCTAGAACATCCACATTTTAGCAACGAGTTGGTTCGCATGGACCAAGCTCCCTGTTTCCCCAGTCCTAGATGCAGGGCTTTGGTGATACAACTGGAAAAGACCTGGCTAAACCAGGATGAATTGGTGACCTCGCTGGGTCCTTGGTGGTCCAAAACAGAGATGCTTATTTCCCAGTCTCCCTGTCAGGTAGGTGTGGTTGTCATTAAGTTACAACCAATTAAATAAAAGCAAAAGTGATGCCTGGACTTACTGGGTTGTCACATTAAAGGGAAAAGCAAGCACTGCCCTTCCTTTCCTTCTCTTCCTACTGGCTCACGTGAAGTGAGAGCAGGGGTAGGCACAGCCATCTTAAATTGTGAGAAGTTGCCTGTTAAGAACACCTGAGCAACAGGAGAAAAGGACCCCAAAACCCAAATTATTATGGAGTTACTGTGCCTACCCAGCTTTTGTGTGAAAGAGAAACAAACTTCTGTTTTGCTTAAGCCTCTGTTTTTTAGGCCTCTTTTTACAGCTGCTTTCTTAGTATTTGGGAGCACAACTAGGTATGCTAAATTATTTCAATGGAATTCAATGGAAAGTTGATTTTTCTGGCTGAAGTGGAGAGGGAGGGAGGAAATTGGTATTTATTGATCACTACAAGTGCTGAACATTTTTCTGCTAGTTTCATCTGTTCTTCACAAAAACATTACCAAGAGAGTTTGTTGAAATATACTGGGTAGTTAAAAGGTATATTCTCGATCTTCACAAGAGGAAAGAAGGCATAGTCCATGAACCCCAAACCAGTGGGTTTGATGACAATCTTGGGTCATTTTCTAGAGTGGATTCACAAAGGGATATTGGTGGGAGCAGAGATTGCTAGGCACTAAAATACATACACCATGAATGGGGCTTATTAAACTTATCTTGGTTTAACTCTTTTGAGGTGGGTTGTAACACTGGTAGGTAGTAAAAATGTGAATTTGTAACAAGGCTATTGATAAGAGCACACATGAAATCCGTAAAGATTTGTTCTGGGCGTAACTACAACTAGGAGGATAAATAACTGGTTGAACGATCATACCCAAAGGGTATTGAATAATGCATCAACATTAGCTTAGAAGGAAATTTAAAAAGGTAAGCCTTGATCTAGCTAGATATTTTTATCAGTGATTTGGATGAGAGAGAGGTGCTAATCAAATTGATAGGTGACAAGAAAAAAAGGAAATACTTATGAAGACAGAATCTGCATTAAAAACTCTTTCTGCCTACAATGGCAGGATGAAACTAACAACATGAAGTGATAAATGTGTATTCGTGCAGTTAGATATTTTAAAAACCCATTCAATGAGATAAGAAATGGGGGAGATACGAATTAATACAGTTGTGTGCTCATAGCATTACTGTTAAGACTGTTATAACAGTAACAGACTGCATATACATAATGTTGATCCCTAAGTATCTATTACCTAGAGACTTGTAACCATCCTAGCATCATCGCTCTTTTATGCCTGCAACAGCCTTTATATTTACTGTTTACCATGTCTCTTAGTAGCATCATTTTGACTTGTGCTTGATTTAATATCATGGTATTTTGTTCATCTTGGCCCTGAAGCATTCAAAATCTACTGCTGATGTTGCCTGTAAAGTGTTGCCAGTAAAGTGAATCAACTTCCAGATCAATTAAGGATTAAGGACCACAAAAGTGGAAAATCAATGATGGCTATTGCTTATGAGTCAGGCATGTCCAAGTCCACCACAACTATGATCTTGAAGAACAAGAACAAAGTGACAGAGATTGTTAGAAGATCTGCTTCAGTGAAAGTACAGGATTAATAAATATTTGAACAGGAACCTGTATCAGATATGGGGAACCTTCTAAGAATCTGAATTCTATACCTGACGCATAAGTATATCCCTCTCAGCACCATGACCAAAGTAAAAGCTGCCTTCAATGTTGAAAGATAAAGCTACTACAATGTTAAATTTACTGCTGACTTGGTGGTTTAAACAAGTGAAGAAGCATTAGTCATTACATAATGTTAAGGTGAGTGGCGAGTCTGTGAGTACTCATAAAAGTGACTGAACAGAGAGAGCAAATCTTCAATAGGAACAAAGTATTCCTATTCTGGAAACATAAGCCTGAAAGGACTTTAAAGGCAAGTCACTGTCAGGTTCCAAGACTTTTAAGGATAGGAAAACCATGTTGCTTGGGGGCAATATGGCAGGCTACAAATTAAAACCTTAATGATAGGGCACAGTGAGAACCTGAAGACCTTCAAGCACAGAAATAAGCATATGCTGCCCACAGACTACAATAGGAGCAATAGAAGTCAAGGACGATCCATCTCTTCCTTCAAAATGTCCCCCTGAATTGCTATGCTAGAAAAAGGAGAAGTGCTAGAAAAAATCATATCTTTCAAGATTTTGCTTATTGTTAATAATGTTCCTGGACATCTCCTTTGTTGGCAGTCTTCATCCCTGTATCCAAGTGTTATTCCGTCCTCCAAATACCTCCTCTTTGATTTACCGAATAGATCAAACAGTTATAAGAGTTTTTTTTTTTTCATACAAGCTGGGGTACAGGCCAGAGGCGTGGGGCGGCGAGAGGGTTCACCAGAGAACTGGAGCGGGTAGCAGAATAGGCAGATCAGAAATACACTGCTGAGGGGAGCAGCTGGCGAGGCAGGAGAGGTCTGCCGCGCCACGTGGGATTCTCCCCGGCGGGGCGTCGAACTCGTGTCGCCGCTGCCGACAGCTCCACAGCGCAGCGCTTAACCACTGCACCACCGGGGAGGCCCAGTTATAAGAGTTTTTTAGGTCCACTACTTGAGGAGGCCCTTTTTCCAGGCTTTTGCTGCAATAAGTTAATAAATTTAGTGTAGCCTAAGTGTAGAGTGCACAGTAATAGCCTAGCCCTTCATGTCACCACTCACTCACTCACCCTCCCAAAGCCACTTCCAGTCCTGCAATCGCCATTCATGGTAAATGCCTTTTATAGGTTACCATTTTTTATCATTCATACCATATTTTTACTGTATCTTTTCTATGTCTAGACACATAAATAGTATCATGTTACAATTATCTGCAGTATTTGGTTTAGTAACATACTATACAGGTTTGTATTCTAGATCAGTTGCCTATATCATACAGCCTGGATGTGTAATTAATTATATAGCTATATGATCTGGGTTTGTGTATGACACAGCAAAGAAGTGGCCTAAAGATATATTTCTCAGAATATATCCTTGCCTTTCAGCAATGCATGACTATGTTAAGTATGAAAAAGAATTGGGATGTATAATGGAACATATTTTGCAAAAAAATGGAATGAAATACTGATACAACGTGATGAACGTTGTAAGCATTATGTTAGGATTTTAAAAAAGAGAGAGAAAGCCAGAAGGAGTCCATTTATATGAAATGTGCATAATAGACGAGTCTGTAGAGACAGAAAGTAGGTTGGTAGTTTCCAGGAATTAGAAGAGAGTATATCAGGAGTGACTACTAATGGGTATGGAGTTTCTTCCTGAGGCGATGACAACGTTCTGGTCTCTGGTCGTTGATGGTATTAGCAGATGAACTAAAAACAATACACTTTGTGCATTTAGTATTGTTGGTATGTGAGTTCTATCATTATAAAGTTGTAAGAATAATAATTGATATAAAAAGTCAATGGGTGGGTTAAACTACAGAAGAAAGTAACTGAACTGTAATATAAATCTGAAGATAAGATCCAGCAGATAAAATAAGGATATAAGAAAAGCTAAGTCGTGAAGAGTAGAATGAGAACACTTAATATATGTGTACTTGGAGTTCTACAAGGAAAGGTAAAAAGAGAATGGGAGTGAGGCCTTATCAGAAGAGATAATGGCTAAGAATTTAACAGAATTGATTAATGATATCAATTCTCAGATTCAGGAAGCAGAAAAAAAAATACCAAGAAGAGGTAAAAAAAAAAAAAAAAAGGAAATCAACACCTAGAAACATTAAAGCTATCCACAGAACACTAAGGACAAATTGAAGCTTTTAAAGCAGCCAGGTGGAATATAACTCAGCAATAAAAAGGGACAAATTATTGATATACCAAATAGCTTATATGGATTTCAAGAACACTATACTATGTAGGAAAAAAAAAAGTTGGTCTCAAAAGTTCACATATACTGCATTAGTGACATGGTAAAATATTATGTATGGGTGACTTACAACAGAAATGTATTTTTCTCAGATTTTTGGAATCCAGAAGTCCAGCAGTGTTGGTTTCTAGTGAAGCCTGTCTTCCCTTCCTGATTTGCAGATGGTTACCTTGCCTTCTGCCTGAGTCTTGGGGGGAAGGGAGAGAGAGAGAGAGAGAGAGAGAGAGAGAGACTGAGTTTTTATATATACACAAATCCTATCAGATTAGAAACACACCATTAGAACCTCATTAAAATAAATTGCTTCCTGGGGAACCTATCTTCAAATGCAGTTAATTGGGGATTAAGTGTTCAATGTATAAAGGAATATTAGTCCATGGCATGCAATATGATTCCATTCATAATATTTTCAAAAATAAAAAAATTATGAAGAACAGATTAGTGGCTGTTAGTGAAGGATTTGGGTAAGACTATATAGGGATATGAGGGAGAGTTTGTCGTGATGGAATAGTTCTGTAACTTGAAACTAGTGAGAGGTGTTTACAGGAATCTGCACAGGTAATAAAATGACACAGAACTATGCACTCACATTATAGCAATATCAGTTTTCTAGATTTGCTATTATGCTATAATAAAATGTAGCCACTGGGGAAAGGGTACAAAGGGACTCCCTATACTATTTTGAAGCTGAATCTGTAATTATTTGAAAATGAAGTTTTTTTAAATTGCTGGGAACAAAAGACAGGTTACTTATTAACAAACAAAAATTCAACATAAAGCTTTATTTCTCAACAATGGCAATGGAAACCAGGAAGCAATGCAATGTTATCTTTAATTTGCTAAGTCACCTATTAATCTAGGGTTATATTCCCATTGAAACTCTTTCAAGAATCACCATGAAATACAAATACATTCTGACAGAGAGTATTAATTTATTACCAATGGACTTTTTCTAATGCTGATTATTGAAAGTTGAATTTCAGGCAGTAACCCAAATCTTAGAGAGAATGTCTGAGAGGTAAGAAGTCAGGGCTAGCAAATATATTAATATATTAATAAAATGATGGGTAAATCTAAATAATTTTTTAATCTGAATATTGTTAAACATTCCAGATAAAATAGAAATGGTAAATATAATCTCAAAACTACCAGGTAAAAGGTAAGTGAAAGGGGAAAAGCAAATGAATTTTTAAAAAGACCTAAAAGGATAAAAGAAACAAAAACAGAAAGATAGGAGAAATAGAAAGTATGCAATGGGTAGTGAAAATAAATTCAGCAGTGTATTTCAGTCACTCCGCCTGTTCGCTTCCCACTCTGTCTCTGGTGAATCTTCTCACTCTCCTCCCTGACCCGCACCTCTGGCCTGCACCCCAGTTCTTGTATCCATGAATAAATAAATAAAAACAAATCTTCAAATATAGAAAATAAATTCAAATATAATTCTGAGTAGAACAAACTCTACTTGGAAGACGTTTTGTTGCACAGATTTTAAAAATCAGATTATTTAATTTTCAAGAAATATACCTAAAACATAAGGCACAGAGAGCTGGAAATAAAATGATAGGAGAAAAAAACTAAACAAAACAAAACAGAAAAGTAGGTATGTGAACAGACAAAAAGATGTTAAGTCGTATAACGAGGGGTAACAAATTTTCTGCCAGTATAAGGAAGACATTTCTATGGGAGCTGTAACAAAAATGGAATGAACGATCTCTGAAGTCATTGAACTCAGCTTGGTTGGTTGTTTTTGCAGCATGTGGTATGTTTTTCTGTATCTTCAGTTTTAGTTTTTATGGGTCATGATAAAAAGTTTTCTTTATTTGGTCTTTTTAAAACTTGGCTTTATCTCTGCCTACAAGTAGCTGGGTATAATCCTTGGTATAATTTTGGGTGTCACCTGGGATCTTTAGGTGTCCATTATTTCATAAAAGAAGCCTCTGAAACTGTTCAGATGACCTGGGCACAAGTGCTGGTAAGGTGTAGTGGGCAGAAACCAGGGCAGTAAGCACCAAAAGATCACCTCCAGTGAGCACCAAGAGGTGAGTACTAAGGGTCCCCCCAGTCAGTGGTGGAGATCCACAATGATGACCTCCTCAGCCAAAACCTATCAAACAATCTCATACCAGCTTCAACCTTTAAGCTGTGGTTGAGCAATATATAGTGCCAGAAGGGGATTATGGTTGAGGCAGTGTTAGAACCAGGATTTGTTCTCTTTGCCTTTCAAGTACAGAGCCTTGCCCTGGAGTGGTGCGCCTGTCCCGTCTTTCAGACCCAGCTGCTTTGAAATCTAGGTAATGACAGTCTACTGTTTGGCCCTGGTGGGAATAAGGCAGGTGTGTTGCATTACACAGCCTCAGGCTGCAAATAATAGCTTCTTTTGTGAAGAGACACGGGTCATCCCATCTAGCCCTCTCCTCCAGTTCAAGCTTCAACTTTTCTCAGTTGGAAGCCATAGGCTCTAGCCAACAGTCACCACCCTGCACCCTTAATCCTATAGTTCTCCAGAGGTTCACCTTCCATCCTGCACACAACTCAGTGTACTCCTTCTCCAGCACAGTCCCTGGGTTGTGGGCATGAAGTATAGTACCCGATGTGGCTATAAGCTCTTCAGTCCACAATGGCAGAGAGGCTCTGTGTAGCTGCCCCCTCCCCTCTCATGGGTTGTCTTGTCCCGGTATCACTCCAAACACACTTTACAGTTTTTCCTACCAGTTTTTGCCAGATGGCGCCTCTTGATACATACAGTAGTCAAATGTTTAGCATTAAGAGGTTGTTGTCTTTGTTTAGGTTTAATTTGGTTGTTAACTATGTGGACGTGAGCCCAGGATCTTCACTCTTCACCTTGCCAGACTCCTCTTTTGAGAAATTTGAAGTGAGGTGGTGACCACCTTAGGGTGTCAAGGAGGACATTAAAACACCAGAGATAGGATGGGACTTAATGACCATACCATTTCCTCTATCCTGAAGTCCTAATATTTTATCTCATTTTCCCCATTATCTTTTAAATTATTTCATTCTCTAGTAACTAGAAGATTTCTTGATTAGTCATGTATCAAAGGAAAGCTCTGACATTCTCATGTTATTATGATCTCTTATGTCTGTAGAAGAAGATCTGTTGCACATGTGATGTATGTAAAAGTGTGGTTTATGTGTGTGTTGAAGTATATGTGTACATGTAAACATTCAATGCTAGGACTTCGAATTCCTTGGTTTAAGATTTGTCTTGCAACCATTTGTCTGATAAGGGACTCTGAAAAAACTCTCAAAGGAAAATGTTAGTGTCCTATCTCTTCTAAATTAGCCAACAAGTTAGTTGGCTGAGTTACTAACAGATGTGCAAAGAAAAACACTGTCAGGCTTTCAGAATATGGCAATACCTCTTGAGGGTGGGGTTGGTGGCAACCGTTTAGCAAGAAGATTCAGCTGTTCTTTTGCAATACAGATTCTCAGGTTTTTAACTGCTAGATGAAAATCTGTCCAAGAAATCTGAGAGAGCCTCCTGGAAGCTCTCCAGGACTGGGAGTAGACAGAACTAGCTCTACCTGCTCCAAGATACTCGAAGGGTGGAGCCCAGAGAGTCCTGGTTTTAACAAGCTTCTCCAAAGGATTCTGAATTACATAAGGATTGAGAAACATAAATTTAAGTCACCTTCAGATTTTAGTACAAACGAAGCGAGTTCTTTTTCTATACTTCTTAATATTAATTTCTTTAGAATATTACTTGATTGTTCACTTTTATTGGAGACACAGAAATTATAAAGACAACTCTGTGGTACTCTTCCTTAAGTTATTTTCTTTGTAACAACAATGAAAAGATGGAGGGGACCATTGCGGTCTGTCTTTTGGGTCATATCTCATTTATTCTCATCCACTTTGAAAGAAGAGCATGCCACCATTCATCATGAGTGCAGGGATCTGGCTTTAGAGATCTGCCTAACCTAGCAGTGGATACACACACACACACACACACACACACACACACACAACACCCAAAACATGGTCAAAATCGTGATCTATATATATTTTTTTTTTAAAAAGTGAATTATCTGAATGGTGAGTTAGATTTTTTTTTTTATTTATACATACAAGTTGGGGTACAGGCCAGAGGCGTGGGGCGGCGAGAGGGCTCACCAGAGACAGAGCGGGTAGCAGAACAGGCAGATCAGAAACACACTGCTGAGGGGAGCAGCGGGCGAGGCAGGAAAGGTCTGCCGCGCCATGTGGGATTCTCCCTGGCCGGGTGTCGAACTCGCGTCGCCGCTGCCAACAGCTCCACAGCGCAGCGCTTAACCGCTGCGCCACCGGGGAGGCCCAAAATCGTGATCTATATTTAAGAGCAAATTACACATAGCCTGCATATGAATAGTGTATAGAGAGTAATGAATGATGAAACCTTTGATCTTGGCTTTGAAATATTCATTTTGGGGCTACATATACTGGGGAAATTGTTTCATTTCCTTCTGTACAAGCCCAAATGCATTTTTTAATTCTGTAAAAAATAATACATACACAATTATAGTATTTTAAGTGTCTTTTATTGAATTTTAACTTCTGAATCAACTTATACACAAAGCATAGAAGACTTAATTATAGTTCCCAAACAGGAGGGAAGTGTTATAAATCTTCATAATAGGTGAGTTATGAGATGGAAAAGAAAGAGAAGGCATAATGTAAGAGTATTTGTGAGGTTGTACATATCCTCATTTTTATAATGAAAACTTGAGAGATACTATTTAAAGTTGAATGATGAAGAAAGCACTTTATGTAATTTAAAGTTACAAGTAAGCCAATGGAAGAATTATTTATAACACAGCAAACCAAACTTTGAGGAGAGGCAGTAAACAGAGATGGTGTTAATGACTCTCAACACCTTCTCTTTGAGAAGTGGGAATCAATAGATTGGTTCAGGGTTCCCAACTCTGTGCTCCCTCCCTGTAACAGATTACACATCTGCACTCTTCATCATATGACTTTTGCTATGCCTCCTGGTAAAGTCTGAATAGCATCATTCCCTATCTCCTTGACTCTGGGCTTAGCCCTGTGAGTTATTCTGAACAAGGGAATATGGCTGGAATGACAGTGGCTGCTGCTGAACAGAGGCTTTCAAAAGTGTTGTGCATTTGGTTTCTCACTTCCAGCTAGGGCCCTCTGCCCTGGGAAGAACACACCCCCAAATAATGGATGCTCCATTATCCCAAGTCCCCAAGTGAGAAAATTGGGTCAAAGCTAGCAAAGTCCAGCATAACCATGACTTGGGGATGACTTGCATAGCATCAAAATTGACAAACTGTCTAAAATTGACACATCAAGATTGGGAACCATAAGTATATTATTTAAAGTTCAGGAGGTATCATTCAGGAGAGGTAGGTGTGTCAACCACCAAACAAAATTAAAGGTAGATATTTGGAAGGCAGCTATGCTCACCACTATACCACCAACACAGGTAGATATTTGGGGTAGAGAATTTAAGTTTTTGTTTCATGTCTTCTTGTCCTATTTGATTTTTGATCATATACATGTATTGCTTTTATATTTAAAATGTAAAAAAGTACAGTGAATAGTATCCAGGAAATGATGTAAGAATTAAACATCTAAGACATAGCAACACTATGATCAGCCTGTTAATATATGTTGGGACATAATGATGAAATTATCAGCATTCAGGGGAAAAAAGGAAAGATCAACCAGACTGAAAAGTTCTAGAACTAGAAAAGTGGCACTAAAGCAGAAACCTTAGGGATTAAGAGAAGGAAAGTAGACATGGAAGAAACAAACCCATAACAAATATGGACAGTGGGAAACAGTGAGATATATGATGTGGCTGGAGCAGAAGATTCTTATGTGTAGGTGGGGCAAGTGATCTGGGATTAAATACTTAAGGGTCTGGAAGTCTTCACTATGTGTGGATAGAAGATGGCTTCACAAGTTAGTATTTTAGGAAGATCAATAGTGCAGGGCTGTGTACTGGGTGCAAACAGACTTCTTAGAGCTGGTAAAAACAATCTTAAGGACCCTTAAGCACGTGGTCTGGCCTATATCAAAGTATTACTATTACTCATATAGTTTCTGTTACTACATCCCTTGGGCCTAAATTTACAAAAAGCAGTGCCTCACTCCTTTGTTAGAAACCTGTAGGTCATTATTAAGACAGAACAGTGCCCTATGGGACTGGGAGATATAACTTGGGGAAAGAAGAGGCCATGAACCCTCTGACAGTCACTCTTAGCTGAAAAAGGCCTGCAGTGTTCTTCCCTCACTGAGCTCCTTAACGTTTCGTTTCTTCATTGGATCTTCCTAGATGCATGGATCTCACAATACCATGAATTCATACGCATTCAGAGTTAAATTTTTGGTCATCTTACCTCTCTCGGACTCTCATTTCCTTCATTATTCTTCGTTACAGGTTCAGGTCATAATTTCATTTCCTTTTAAATAATTCTTACTCACATCTCCTGCCAACTAAGACTTGCTTCCATTGTCCTTGATGATTTTTACATCTGACTTAGTTTTCATTCGATCCTGACTCCTACTTTCCTTACCATTAAAAAAAAATCATGTTGATAATTTGTCTCTTATTTTCAGTTTCTTAGGTTCATTTCTGGCCAATACAGTCTTCACCTTCATTAATGGACCACGTGTCCATATGGTCCATCCTGAGCCTTCTCAATGCAAAGTCCATTCCACCTGCAGTGCCTCAGGCTTGTCTCTCTCACTGGTGGTCTCAACTTTTTCACTCCTCAATATTTGCCAACCTCAGTCTCCAATGAATCTCTGATCCAGCAGTTCCCAAAATTTGCTCCATACAGTAAACATTACAACCCATGTAAATGTCCAGAGGGTGTGTGTGCACCAATTGAGGAGTGAGGATTTTCATCCCAGGTCCATTGACAGAGTAATCAGTACCCAATAAATAATCTTACCTTTTCTCTCTAACTCAACAAAATCTATTGGAATGCAAAAGGGAAGTGACATTTTTATAGAAACAGTCTGCAAGCTACCCTAATTTGTGTTTTAAAACCGTATTCTCAACATTCAGTTCTAGACTGAGATGGAATAGTGGCTGTCACGCAGTCCCTACTGAGAACAGCCCAAAGTTCAGGACATTGTCTATAAAACAAATGTGAGAAAACTCTGAAAGGTAAAGAGAAGGTGGTAAATGATTAAGGATATTGCGATCTGAAGAATGACAAGGCTATGAGTTCCCTAGGTTTTCTTTTGCCTCATATATTCTGTATTGAGTGCTGGAGAATTTGGCAAGCTGGAAACACCACAGATTTTTTTTCTTTACTCAAGGAAATGCCTGCTCTCTCTAGTCAAAGGGCCAGGAAAGAAGCAAACTAGAAAAATTTCAGACAGTAGCCACCCTATTCCAGCCAAACATTGCAGAAAAAGATGTGACCTCTTCATGTCAGAGGTGGTAAAGATGGAGGAGAGAGCCATGATTTCCATCTTCCCCTTGTGACACCTATGGCGGTGCTGTCAGAGAAGACCAGGTAAGGAGCCAGGACTTTCATCCTGGTCCAGTTGAAGGAGTGATTAATTAGCACAAATAAAACAAAACAAAACAAACCAATTATACCCAAGGGTGTTATGGTGAGTTAAGAAAATAAGCCAGACTCAAAGGTCACTTAATGTATAATTCCATTTTAATACCATTTCTGGATGGAGCAAATTATAGAGATGGAGAACAGATAGTGGTTGCCTGGGGTTAGAGACTGTGTGTGTGGGAGCGGTGGTGGGATGGTGAAGGGGTAGTTCGAAGAAGATCTTTGTGGTAAGGGACTAATTTGGTATCTTGATTCTGGTGGTAGTTACATGAATCTTCATATGTGACAAGTGGCATGGAACCACACACACACACACACACACACACACACACACACACACTGTACCAATGTTAATTTCCTGGTTTTGGTGTGCTAGTTAGTTAAGATATATAGTTCTTTAAAACAAGTTGTAGTTACAAGATGTAACCATTGGTGGAAACCATTGGGAGAAGCTCCAAGAAGCAACTCTCCGTAGTTTTTACAACTCCTTATGAAGTATAATTATTTAAAAATAACTGGTCAAAAAAAGTATTACCCTCCAGTTTCTATGCTTCTAATAGTCATTTATGTTATAAGCCAGATTTTTGCAGTTCTCTGCTTTCTGAGGGCAATGCTGGCATTGATTGTATTCTCCTGCCTCCTTGGAAGTTAGATGAGGCACACCATTTGATTTGACTATTGAAATGCATGCATGAAAGAGATGCCCAGGAGGAAGAGCTAAGAGAACTTTGCATAATCCCTCTCCCCCCATGTACCTTTCTGTTTTTATTCCTGCCAAGGAGTATGTCTGTACTGTTCAGAATTTTTCTTCAGCTTGGACTGCAGCCACTGCTCATGCTCAAAGTGTGGACTAGAAAGAAACTTGTGTAGTTTTAAGCCACAGGGTCTGGGGCTTTTGGATAGAGTCATCCTGTAATCATACTACAACTATTAGTCACTATGACCTGCCCTCTGCTCACAAATGCCGAAGAGGTATGGCTCTTATCACCAGATCCACGGTGAGGCATCATCTGACTCCTTATGACCCACCGTCTCGCCCCTCCCCCACCACCTCCACTAGTACTACCCTCACCAAGCTGACAGACCCTCACTGCCAACCTACTGATGTCATTTTAGAGTCGATGGATTTGAGAGCGGAGCGGGGTCCTTGGGTTCACTCTGGGAAAGGTTTCATCAGAGCTCCCTTCAGCGGCACGTGACAAGTTTCTTCACGAGACAGAGACTCAGTTATACTTAAAGAACAGGTTTATTAGGGCAAGGAAGTAAAGGACACTTGTATAGAGACAAGTGGACAGGAAGAGCTGCCCCGCTGAGGGGGGCAGGTTTGAGAGAGGCCTGCACAGTGCAGGTCTCGGGCAGACAGGCAGACCGCTGCCCTGCAGAGGGACAGAGCTGGTAAATGAAAGCACCTGCATAGGCACAGGTCGGCAGAGAAAATGGCTGCCCCGAATTCTTGCCCAGATGGCACTGATATAGCCTTCTTTCAGTTGGGAGGGGCTCATCTTTGAAGATGGCTGTCTGGTACTGGCTAACTAGAATTAGAAAAGAGACCAGAGATTCTACAATGGGCTCAATCTCCATGTCTTTGCCGTCTAGCTCCTTCCTATGTTTTGTAACTCAGGTGTTGGTGCCTAGGGATTGTGTTCATGGTTATGTTAATTCCTTCTACCCCCACTTCCTCTTCTGGTTTTACCCTTGAGTTAGAAAATGGAGTTATATCGGGCCTCCCTGGTGGCGCAGCGGTTAAGCGCTGCGCTGTGGAGCTGTCGGCAGCGACGACACGAATTCGACGCCCGGCCTGGGAGAATCCCACATGGTGCGGCAGACCTCTCCTGCCTCGCCCGCTGCTCCCCTCAGCAGTGTATTTCTGATCTGCCTGTTCTGCTACCCGCTCTGTCTCTGGTGAACCCTCTCGCCGCCCCACGCCTCTGGCCTGTACCCCAGCTTGTATGTAAAAATAAAAAATAAAACTTTAAAAAAAATGGAGTTATATCTCCTCCATCAATAGCATTTGTGTGTTCTGTGACTGCCACCTACTTCATGTCACTTGACTCCAGGGCTTGTGTTTGCCTGTCCCTCTTTCACCACCTTTTCTGTTCTTCCCAATTCAGGATTATACAGACCCACAAGTCTGTATAACAGATGCCTTCTCTCCTCCTCACTGCCTACCACAAGGGTCAATTATTCTTGGTCACTATACCCTAATTTTGACAATCACCCAGTTGCTATTAACCCCACCTCAGCGCCATTCTCTTGCTTTCTAGTTAATTGGGAACAAGTAGTCTTTATTCATAAGTTAAAAGGATATTGGCAGTATTTAGAGAACAATCATTTTTAAAAGGACTTGATAGAAACAATATACTAAGCTAATCATTTACTCAAAGGAGCAGCTCTCCTAGTATATACTTCTCAGGAGCTAAGGTCAGGGCAGGTTAGCATCTTGTGAGAGAGTCCACTTTCAATGTGTCTCTGCTTATTAATCTCCTAGAGATTTTCTTCCATGGCAAAATCACAGAGATAATAAAAAGTTCATAAAATCATGAAAAAAATGTCAAACCATACCCTTATGCAGCTGAAAGGTAGTTCTCCCACTGCAGCGCACATCTGGAGGAAGCACACAACTGGAGGAAGCATGTGAATTCAGGGCACAAGGCCAAAGGGAAGTAAAAATAACACTGTGAAAGATTATATCAGCGTCCCTTGGATTCCCAATCAGTGCCCTTATACCTCTCTTTGTTGTAAGGCATCCAGATTTTTCCTGCTTTCAAACATACTTATTTTATTCTACTCCATTTCTAGTTCTTGTAGTGGGTAAAGTGAAGATAGTTTTTGAATGAATAGGAGTGGGTAGACTGGGGGTGTCGAAGAGTACTTGTGCTTTGTTATACAACCAGTTGCAAAAAATGCTTTTTATTACCTTTTACAATTTTCCATTTGTATTAAGTTTTTTATTGCAAAGGACTTGCAACTTGATTAAATATTCTATTATCTTGGGCTACTTAATGGTACTCAGATTTTTTTCTTTATTGATATTTAGATCCATATAACAGATTCTCGAGGTAAAATATCTATGTATCATAAAGTTCACTAGTTTCAAATGTACAACACAATTTTTAGTAAATGTATAAAGGTGTGTAACCATTAACACAACTCAATGTTAGCACATTTTCCTTACTCCAAAAAATATCTCTAAAGCTCTTTGCAGTCACTCTCCCAGTCCAGTCCTAGGCACCACTAAGCAAGTAACTCTATATATTGTAGTTGCCTTTTCGAGACATTTCATCAATCATGCAATATGTGCTCATTTACACCCGGCTTCTTAGCTTAATGATTTTGAGGTACCTCTGCATGGATATTTATAGTTACAACATAAATGGATATACCACATTTTGTTATCTGTTCACCAGTTGTTGAACATTCAGATAGCTTCAACTTTTTGGCTATTATGAATAATGCTGCTATGAATATTTATGTTCAAATTAATTTGGACATGTTTTCCATTTTCTTGAGTATACATGTAGGAATCAAATTGTTGGGTCGGATTATATTTTTATGTATAACTTTTAAAGAACCTGTTCCCCCAGGGTCTGCACCATTTCACATTCCCATTAACAGTGTATGAGGGTTCTAATTTCTCTATCTCCTCACCAACACTGATTGTTTTTTTATAATAGCCGTTATAATGGTTGTGACTTGCAATTCCCTAGTGACTAATGACATTGAGCATCTTTTCAAGCTACTGTTGACCACTGAAACATTTTCTTTGGTAAAATGTCTATTGGATTTTTGCCCAATTTAAAATGGATTATTAGTTTTATTGAGTTGTAAAGGTTCTCCATAGATCCTGACGTCTTTTATTAGATACATGATTTATATATTCTTTTTCCTAACACACGGTATTTTGGGGGGTCAATCAAGAGACACAAACCTCTGAACGACTTTGGGAAAATTATTAAAAGAACGGTTGGTAATGCCTAATATGAGTAACAAGAGGACCAGGGTTTTGTTTTCTCAGGGGTAAGCTATGGCGAGATAATGGAATTAGTGTCAAAGAGCAGTGTTCTTAAGAGGGCACCGTGGAGGGCCCCCCCTCAGGCACAGGGCGGGAGACACTTCCCCAAACAGTTCCCATTACCAGCTGCACAAATACCCCAAAAATTATTCTTCCGAATTCTCTTCATGTCGATTCTGCATGCAAAGTAATCAAGCTGCCTACGTGTGCTACTCACCAAAGAGATACAAACTTCAAAGTGAAGTTTCCTTGTGGTACATTAAAAGGTTAATCATGAGTCACTTTGTTTCAAAATATCTTATAAGTACTTTTTAAACAGCAACGTTTGACTTTTAGAATACTTGGGAAATAACGATTAGCCGAAAATAGGATAAATTCTAGAGTTAATCTTTGGTAACATTTTCCTGCTTACAGCCTTTTGGTTCTTTCTGTGAACAGATGTAATATTTTAAAATGGGACTATTTAAATAATATTATAAACATTAGTCTCTTATTCCAGTTCGTGGCTGGCAACCAAGAGACAAACTTCTGAATGACTTAAGTAGAAAATTTATTTATTAAAAGAACGACTTGGTAATGCCTAATGTGAGTGAGAGGAAGCCCGGGGTTTTGTCTTCTCCGGGGTAAGCTACGGATAGTGGAAACTAGTGTCAAGGAGCAGTGTTCTCAAGAGGGCACCATGGAAGGGCCCCTCTCAAGTGCTGCGCGGGAGACACTTCCCCAAACAGTTTCCATTCTGCAGGGGGCCCAGGCGTTTGTCCCTCGAGGCCTGGCTACCTCTTCCCGCGGTGCCGGTCGGTGGCCTCCCCTCAACGCCCACCCTGGGTCCAGCATCTCCGGTATCCCCTCCGCCCAGCGCAGGGCTCAACCGGATCGAAGCAAGGCGCCGCCGCCGACCGTTCTCCAGCTTCAATCCAGCCTCGGCCGCGCCCGGTCGCGTCCAGCCGGGTCTTGTGCCCGTTCCCAGGGCCGATCCGGGACCTCTGCCGCGCGGTGAGGGTACCTCCACTTCCTCGCACCCGGTGAGCTGCTCCACGTGAAACGGCCCGAGTTTCATTTTACTTGCTGCGACAGGCTCTTTGTCCCCACAAGGTTCAGGTGGAGACCACCAGGAGACGGCGGGGCGAGTCGGTCGCAGACGGACCTTCCCGCTGGGGGACTCGGTCCATCGCGCCGCCCATGGCCCCAGCGCCAGGGTTCTCTGCCTCCCCGCGGGTCAGAGCGGCGAGGAGAGAGACGCTGGGATCCGGAACCACCCCGGCCCCGAGGGAAGCGCCGCCGCTCCGCTGAGGGCTCGCCGCAGGGGCGAGGGGCGGCGCATCCGGGTGAGCGCGCAGCGCCCCCGCCTCCCCCGCGCAGCCGCACGGGCCGCCGCCGCCGCCGCCGCGGAGCACGCCGCGCGCAGAGAGGACCGCGCCCGAGCGGCCTGCGCGGGCGGCCCTGCTGCCCCGGCCCGCCGCGCTGAGGCGGCCCTGAGCAAGCGGCGGCGGCGGCGGCGGCGGCGGCATGCGGAGCCGCCCGGAGTAGCGCGCCGAGCCCTCAGGCCCGGCGCGGAGGCGTGGGCGGGCGCGGCGGAGGCGGGGCCCGCGCCGGGCCCGCCCGCCCGCCGCCGGGGGAGCCGCCGGCAGTGGCCGAGGAGGCGGTGCGGCGGACGGCGGCCCGAGATTAGCGCCCGCGCTGCGGCCCGCGGGACCGCGCCGCGACAGCCCGGGCCGGCCCTGAGGAGCGCCCGCCGCCGCCGCCGCCGCGCGCGGATTAAGGTGAGTGTCCGCTGCGCTCGGGCCGTCCCGGAGCCGCGACCGCTTGCGCGGGGTCGAAGGAGGAGGAGGAGGGCGAGGAGGAGGCCGGGCCGCGTCCGCCTCTCGGGTCCCTTTGTGACCGGCGCGGCCGGGGCCGGGGCGCGGGCGCGATGGGCGCGGGGTCCGGGCCGGGGACTCCGAGGCTTCTAGACATGCGACGTCTCTGGTTGGCAACTGCAGCGAGCAGCGACTTTCCGTCCTAGTTTGACATTGAGTTAGAACCGTTTTTCTTTAGAAGACGGAAGTTTGTTTTATTGACCAAAAATACAGCTAAATATGGCTCCTGGGTTCTGGCCGGCCGTGTGAGTACTTGGAGCCGGGGTGCCAGGCTGACCCTCGCTGGGCCGGCGCAACGGGGGAGGGGAGGACACGAGGGCTGCCCGGGGCGGGGGCTTCCCGGGCCACTGCCGGTGAAAAGGATCTGGCCCTAAATTAGCAAATGTCTGTGGATGGGAAGTAGCGGGCTTTAGATAGGTGGCAGCCCTTCCTGGAAGAATGAATGGCTGAAATGTCATTTACTCATCCCTAATCAATACCATGCTCATTTAAAGGTTGCCGGGAGTTGTGGTGATTTGCATTGTCACTGCCTCTCTTACTTGCTCAGCCTTGCTGAGTGAGGGTCCCCCTTATGACCTTGGCCTCATTTCCAAAGCCACTGAGCTAACGAGCTCTTCAACCACAAGCGCTTAACCCTTAACTTTTTCTGGCAGGTGTGAGCTATAGGCATAGTAGTCTTTGTGATGGTGAGTGGTTTCTGGGGAGGGGGTAGAAAATGTCACCTTTAATCACACCTTTTGCTTAATACATTGGTTTATACTACTTCCTGTCAAGAACCCTGAGAAGCAGGGTGTCTTGTCCTTATTTTGCACATGAAGAAGTTTAAGCCCTAAGAAGTTGTAACTTTCTAGGTCTCAAATCTAAGCAGCAAAGCTGAGGTTCAAACCTAGGCCTTATGAATCCATTGCTCTTTACAGAATATGTCTAGACCTGGACTGTCCATTGTGGTAGCTGCTAGCCACATGTATTAGTGAAATTAATTGAAATTAAGTAAAATTATCATCTACTCATACTAGCAACATTTCAAGTGTTCAATAGCCACACTAGTCACCTTGGAAACTAGCACTTGTCTAGATCATACATCCATTTATTTATTCAGTAAATAAATATTTATTGAGTGCGATCTGTGAGGGAGGCAGTTTTAACTCCTGGGCTTACTGTGGTGACTAAGAGAAACAAAATGTTATTGCCTTTCTGGACCTTGATTTTACAAGATAGTTTTAAGGATGTCTCCATGATACTTTACAGCAGTGCTAATTCAAAGTGTGATTTATGGACCAGCAGCTGATCCCTATCAGCTGGGAGTTTGGAAGAAATGCAGAATCTCAGGTCCCAACACACTATTGAACATGAAAGATTTCCATGTTATTTGTATGCACAAATAACCTTATTTAAACACCAATGATAACAGGGTTTAACAAATGTTCTGATGTATATTGTTTCATAGGGCTTTTTAAGAAGCAGGCTGAAAAACTCTTGGGAGCTGTTTATTCAAATATTTGTTAAATGACTACTTTCTCCAAAGGAGTATAAGCTTTATGGAGCAGTGATTGTGTCTTCCTTTTCCAACCATCTCTCTCCAGAGACTTCATAGCACCTGGTAAGCAGGAGGCACACAGTAAATGCTTGTTGAGTATATAAATGAGCCTGCTAAGAAGTCAAAACTGGTTGTTAATCTCAAGCAATCAAGCTAATTCTCCTAGTATCAGGTGAGGGCTTGCTACCAGGGTCAAAATGAAGGTGGATCTATATGTGGCTTTTCAGCTTGAAGCCACAGCTACCCTGGTC
>PVIJ01010363.1:0-60651 GCA_004024925.1 Scalopus aquaticus
GAGGAATGCTACTGACTTTTGTGCTTTGATTTTGTATCCAGCTACTTTACTGAACTGGTCTATTATTTTGAGTAGTTTTCCTATGGAGTTTTTAGGGTTTTGTATATATATTATCATATCGTCTGCAAATAGAGACAGTTTAATTTCTTCCTTTCCTATTTGGATCCCTTGAATGTCTTTCTCTTGTCTAATTGCTCTGAAGGCCAGCCCATTTCTAGATTGTTTTGGTGCCCAATTAAATTTTATCAAAGTGATGACTGAATGATTTTGAAAAAACATATGCAGGTAAAAAAGTACTGGAAGAAATATGCAAACATCACAGACATGATTTGTTAGGGTACTGGAATGCTGGATGGATGAATTACTCTGCTGGTGTTGACTTGCTTTATAGTTGTGTTAGTGCAATAAAATATTAAAGAACATGATTTAGTTCACGTATATGCTATATAGCAAGATTAATAGACTTTGCCTTTAAATGTTAGAGTTGCTTTGGTTCATAATTGGCATACAGTATTTCACTCTGGGTTTGACAGTGTCCTGGGCTCCTGGGAAGGATGCCCTCGAGTGGAGCGGAGAGTGGTACCTTGGTCCCTCCAGCGTTTAGAATGAGTACGAGCTCCTTCCAGTCCACTGTAGAGGGTGAATGGTTGACCATCACTTCTACTACATAACATCTATATGACCTTGAGCAAATGATTTGTCCCCTTTGACTCTTGTCCCTCCCTTATAATTTAGATAAAGCTTGGAAGCCCCAGATGCAGTGTTAACAGCTGGTAGGAATTCAGTAAATGCTAGAATGACCAGCAGCCTTTCATAAAGACCAGTGCTTAAAAGAACATGCCCCCTTCCAGAAAACCTCTCTCAATCTGCCTGGATCCAGCCAGCCATGATCCACTAAGACAGTGGCAGAGGGAACGCAAATACAGATCACAGCATCTCTTTAGTTTGTTGATATGGTGGATTACATGGATAGACTTCCCGAGGTTGAACCAGCCTTGCATGTATACTAAATCCTACTTGCTTGTAATGTGTATCATTCCTTTAGACAATATCAGATTCTGTTGGCTAATATGTTTATTGGGAATTTTGCAACTGAAGTAATGAGAGATCTTGGTTTGTGATTTTCTTTTTATGTCCTATCTTTGTCAAATTTTATAATCGGAGTAATATTGGCTCCTTAAAATCAGTTGGAAAGTGTTTTCTTCTGTGATTTCTAGAAAACACTGAATAAAGCCAGTGTTAATTCTTCTATATTTTTTTGATAGAATTGTTCTGTGAATAAATCTGGGCTTGGAAGAGTTCTTTTTAGGGAAATTTTAAATCGCAGATTTGTTTCATTTAATGGCTATAGGACTATTTCATCTCCATTGAGTTTAGGTAGTTTATAGCTTTAAAGGAATTGGTCTAATTTAAGTTGCTGAATTTAGGACTGTTGAGTTGCTAGCTGAAGTCACTTATCATCATAATGAAGGTAGGATCTGTGGTAACATATCTTACTCATTTCTGATATTGCTGATGTGTGTCTTCTCTTTATTTTCATCAGTTTTACTAGAAGTTTATCAATTATATTGATTTTTGTAAGAATCAACTTCAGGTTTCATTGATTGTATCTCTATAGATTCCCTGTTTTTGTTTGTTTTTTTTTTAGATTTTTTTTATTTATGCATACAAACTGGGGTACAGGCCAGAGGTGCGGGGCGGCAAGAGGGTTCACCAGAGACAGACTGGGGAGCAGAACAGGCAGATGGACAGAAACGCACTGCAGAGGGGAACAGCGGATAAGGCAGGAGAGGTCTGCTGTGCCATGTGGGAATCTCCCTGGCCGGGCGTCAAACTCGTGTCACCACTGCTGACAGCTCCACAGTGCAGTGCTTAACCGCTGTGCCACCGGGGAGGCCCAGATTCCCTGTTTTCAATTTCAGTGATTTCTGCTGTTTATTTTCTTCCTTCTACTTGACTTTGGTTTATTTTGCTCTTTTTACAGTGTCTTAATTACTTAGGGGATTAAGAACTTTGCTCATTTCTAAAGTAGGCATTTAGTGTTATCAGCGTCCTTGTTGGCAGGACTTTAGCTGTGTCCCCCAAGTTTTGACATGTCAGATTTATGCCTGTGTATTCATGTCTAGATTTAAATTTTTTCTCTGAGATTTTCTGTTTATCTCATCAATTTTTTAGAAATGTTGTTTAGATTGTCCATATTTTGATATATTTCTGTTGTCTTTTACTGATTTATAATTTGTATCCTAGAACATTCAGTATATTAAATTATTTTAACTTTGCTGAGGTTTGTTTTATGACCCAGACTATGTTCTATCTCAGTGAGGGTTCTGTGGGTCCAGAAAACATAGCTTGTTTCTTTTGTTGGGTGTAGAGTGTTGTGTTTATGTGAGTTAGACCCTGTTGATTGACTAAGTCGTTCACACCTTCAGCAGACTTGCTGATTTTCTGCCTAGTTGTTGGACTAGTTAGGAAGTGTTGAAGTCCCCAGCTATAATTATGGATCTGTCTATAATACTTTTCAGCTCTATCAGTGTTTATTTCAGGTATTTTGAGGTGCTGTTTATTAGTCACATGTAAGTTCATTCCATCTTCCTCGTGAATTGATCCTCTTGTCATTATCATAACATACTCCTTGACTCTAGTGATTGTCTTTGCTCTGATGTCTACATTATCAGACATGAATAGAATCATTTCTCCATTAAAAAAGAATCAATGCTTGCACGGCATCTTTTCCCATGCTGTTACTTTCAAACTGTATTGTTAAATTCAGAGTTTCTTTGGTCATTATTTTATTCTCACTACTAATTTGTGTCTTTGGGTTGGCATAGTTAGACTATTTACATTTAGGGTAACCACTAATATACTAGAGTCTCACTTTCATTTCATTACTTGTTTTCAATACTGGGTCTTTTTCTTCCATTTCTTGCTTTGGGGGCTTGCTTAAACATCTTTGAGGTCTCCATCTTGATTTAAAATGTCTTTGTATATTTCGAATAGAGGCTGTTTGTGGGAATATAATACACATCCATACCTTTTATTAGTTTCCTGTAATAAACACCACTTTACATGATGTTTGGAAATTTCATTCTCCCTTTACATTTTTCCCTGTTAAATTCCATGGTCTTTGTTATCAGGCAATGTTAGAACTTCTGTTATAATCACCAAATACGATTTATGGAACATGAGGACAGTTATACACTGTCATATGTCCCCATGTTCCAACTATGTCTGTCATTACTTCTTTCCTGGTAATGCCTGCTTTGATCTGTTTGAAGAACTTTTTTTTCAGAGTAGATCTATAGGCAACAAATAGTTATTTGTTGTCATTTATTTTTTTCATCTGCAAAAGTGTCTAATCTCCTTTACTCCTAAGCGCATTTGCTCTGGTGATGGAATCTGTGGTTGGTAGCATTCTTTTAGCACTTGAAAAATACCATTCTTCTGGCTTTATGGTTTCTATGGGAAATTCAGTGTCATTACAATTGGTATTTTACTATGGGTAAGGTGCTTGCAGATTTTTCCTTTGTCTTAAGTTTTCAGAATGTGATACATGTCTGACGTGTTTATTTGGGTTTATTTTGTCTGGGTTAGTTCAACTTCTGCCATTTGTCTTATCCAAATTGGGATATTTTCAGACATTATTTTAATGCTCTTTAGTCTCATCTCTTTTTCCTCTCTCTCTGTGACTCAGATGATACAAATATGAGATATTTTGTTGATATCCCACAGGTGACTAAGTCTTCCTTCAATTTTTTTCTGTCTCTTTTCTATCTATTGTTCTAATTAGGTGGATTCTGTTGCTATGTCCCCAAGTCTGCAGATTCTGTCCTCTGTCACCTACATTCTTATCTTACTCAGTAAGTACTTTTTAACATTCTGTCATTTCCATTTTTTGTTGCAATAATTTCTTGATGAGATTTTTTTTTTCATTAGTTTCAAGCAAATCTATTGCTGATTGCCAAATCATTTTTTATGATGGGACTTCAAAATCTTGGACAGATAATTTCAAGAACTAGTTCCTCTAAGTGTTGACATGGTTTGGTTAACTTTTCTAATCAAATTGTGATAGCCTTGGTCCTTGGCATGTCAGGCAATTTTCACCTGTAACCTGTTTTGTTTATTCCATTAGGGAATCTGGGTACTGCTTGGATCTTTTATTTTGACAGGCCGGCAGTCACTACATTCAGCTTCACCTCGTGGGTGTCGACCTACTTCTGTGAACTGTGGTTCTGATGACAGTGTAACTTTTGCAGTCGTTGCAATGTTATTTTGGTCTGGATTAATGTGGCTTATCAGGTGCCACATGCTCCCCTCATGCTCCTGCCTTAGGGACAAGGTTTTACCCTGGGCCAGGCTGCCGGTGTCCTAAGGACTGTGGTGAGATTCTCCTCTGAGTCCTTCCTCCTTGTGTTTTTTCTGGGTAGTGGAAGAAGGAGGAGAGACTTCTTTCTGCAGAAATAAAGAGCTTCCTAGATCAGGCTGCTTGCTATGGTTTTTGCTGCTGCAGTATGCCTGCTCACCTCAGTGTCTCTCCAGAAAAGGAGGGCTCAGCACCAGGAAGGGAAAGGGCTTGTGCCAGACTTCTTACGCCTACTGAGCTCCCAGCAGAGCTTCCTGTCTCACAGCCTCAGCCTCCCCTGTCCTCAGGACACTTCTCTTTCCTCTGGGAAAGAATAAATGTCACCTGCTATTTACTGTTGTCTGTTGCTAGGTTGTAAATTGGGGAATGCTGGGCCTTCGCTTCTTCTGAAAAATCTGCTGCTGTGTTCTCCTGCAGTCCACGGTCCAGCCCAGATCACCTGTTTTACCACCCAAGAATTCTCCTTTCGTTGCCCCTTGTGCCATTTTCAGAGTTGACAATTGTGCTTAGTGGGGAGAACAAGGAAAGATGGGTCTGTCAGCTTCTCCACAGAGGAAGTATAAAATCTATCTTGTATTTCCACCTCTCCTCACACCAGGTAATGTCCCGATGGCATTAGGGAGTTCACCTGGCAGCCCTCTGCTCAGTAGGGAGATGAGCTTATTGGTAGGGTCTCTTCTGGGGCTCAGACCTGTAGGCAGCTGGGGTCTGAGCCCTGAGCATGACTCCAAAGGTGAGTACCCTGAAGTGTCTCCCACAGGTCACTGATGGGTTGCAAGAGATAAAACGATATCCACTTAGTGGAGGAAAGCAGCGCCATCTTGAACTAGTGGCCGCCTTGCCAACATTCAAGTATTGGGGCACGCACACGAACCCCTACTGTGATACAGCACAAAGGGGGTTCAGCACCAGTGCTGTCCCAGCGGGGAGTGCTCAGCCGGAATGGCACCGTGAGGAAACACCAGAAGCACTCAAAATGAGGGGTGTCTATTAAAAGAATAAAAAGAAAACTGGTTCATAATCTTCAAAAATTTCAGTGTCAGGAAATTTCAGACATCAGTGTTGAATTTCTGGATTTGGAGACTTGATGGTGGTGATTTAAGAGACTGTCCGATGCTTGGCGTGTGTCAGCTGAAGTGTAGCTGGAAACTCCTCAGGATTCTGTCCCTTCCCATCAAAGAGACAAGCCCAGCTTCAGAGGAAGATGGGGGTGCAGCCACCGATCCTGGTGGTCAGTGAATTCACAGATTCCTGACCCTATACCCTGAAGATCCTGTTTGGAGGATCCCGCTAGAGGAACCCCTTTGTATTCTCACTATGCACATAATGGTCTGAAGCTGCCAGCCAGTGAGACGCGATCCTGGCGGGCACCGTTTTAGACACTGGACGTAGCAAGTCCGGCCCCGCATATGCCCAGGGAAGCAGGTACTCATTTCAAATGAGGAAACTGAGTCAGAGAGTGAGAACATTCTCAAGATGGGAGACGGGAGTGAAAGCTCAGCTCTTGGCCTCCCCGCACTCCTCCTGCTGAGGCTGAGAGGCAGCGAATCAGCCACAGCCGCTGGCTCTCTTGGAGAGCTGGCCCAGACCCCACGCTCCCTCCTTCCTGTGGTCCGCGCACTCTCGCATCATCCCTTGCGAGCTATTTTACAAACCCGCCCTGACAAGCCAGAGTGAGCTATCCCCTTACAATCGCTCTGAAGCTCATTGGAGCTTCTGTCTCTTTGGTTTCAAAACTCCTTCTGGCCCACTGTGTATTAACTACGGCGTTGCGTCAAAGGTGGAGAATTCCTCTATCAGCCACCACCTGCTTTGGAAGGAAGTCACTTTCCTGTTGAGATAGATTGAAGGTGTCAGCCCCTGGGGGGGTAATAAGTTTTGGGGTGGCCTCTGCTCCCCTGCGCGGGGACTGAACTCTAACTTTCCTTATTTGGAATTCTGAAGCAGCTTGATGCCCCCGAGCAGCCACTTTGTACTCTGGCTGCAGGAAGAGAACTTGAGAACTGGGCTTGCACGCATCCAATCACCCATGTCCCAGGGCTTCGCACAGGCCCGGAGGGAAGTTCACTTGCCATTGGAATCCGTTGATGATATTGATCTAGTTTATGAATGTCTGCAATCCAGCTGCGATGGAATTGATTGCTGGTTTTCAAATCTTCATTCCCTCGTCCTTCTGGACCTATGTAATTCTTGACACCGCTGATGTGGGCTGGGCCCTGTGACTTGTTTGGCCCGTGGGCCTCAGCACGGAGCTGAGCCTTGGTTTGGCTGATGCCTTCCCGCCTGACCTTCCCCAGGAGAAGTTCACACCTCAGAAGTCAGCTGTTCCAAAGGAGATGATGAAAACCACGGGTCAGCCTCAGACTCACCTGGGCCTGCGTTGGGACCAGGGCGACTCTGCTTCCTGATGTGGGAGGCTGGAAGTGTCCTCTGGCCTGCACCCCAATTCTGGAAGCCTCCATCCCAGGCTGGAAGTGTCCAGGCTCCCACATCAGGAAGCAGAGTCGCCCTGGTCCCAGCCTGCCTCAGCCAAATCAGCCCACCTACAGGGGGAGGGAGAATTCCTTGTCCTCCTCCAGAATTTAGGCTTTTGTTTCACAGAATTGGCGAAGCAATGGTGACTAATGTGACAATGAACGTTTGTTGACTGCATAGTTGTGATATTGTGATTTACAGTAAGAGATACATATGTGGTCTTACACTATGTCCGGCACAGAATTCCTAAAAAGCCTTGGGATATCTGAAGAGAGGAGAGTAATAAAGATAAAGCTGTCCTTGGTTATGTTGTTGAGGTATTTGGACCCGCCTGAGGCTGGGGACAGGTTGCTAGGGAGCCAGCTTGTGACAAAGGGGTTGGAACTGGAAGGCCCAGCCCTGACCAGATATAGAGTTCATTCACCAGTGGCCAGTGATTTGTTTATTTTTTAAAGATTTATTTATTTATGCATACAAGAACTGGGGTGCAGGCCAGAGGTGTGGGATGGTGAGAGGATTCCCCAGAGACAGAGTGGGGAACAAAACAGGTGGATCTACTGAAATACACTGCTGAGGGGGGGAGCAGCGGGGAGACAGGAGAGGTCTGCTGCGCCTTGTAGGAAGCTCCCTGGCCGGGGATCGAACTCGTGCTGCAGTGGCTGTGATAATTTCATAGTGCTGAGACTTCTCCCCTGCGCCACCAGGGAGGTCCAAGGCCAATGATTTAATCAATTGAGACTCTATAATGAAACACTCATTATAACAAAACAAGGAAAGACAAGGCCCACCAGCCCAGGATGGGGTGAACACAGGGCAGGGGTGGGGGAAGGTGTGTGCTCAGAGAGCGGGGGAGTCCCTCACCCCAGCCTCCACCCTGTGCGGTTCTTTCCTCTGGCTGTGTCTGAGTTACATCTGCATCTGTACTGATCTTGGATCCCGGAAGCAGGAGGCATACATTCAGTGTTACATGCCGGGCACTGAGCACTGTGCTGGAAGGGGCCAGGTATCAGGGCCGGGATTCTGTAGCCAATCTGGAAAAGTTTTCAAACCCAAGGAGGAGGGCTCAGGAACGTACTAAGTAGAGATGGTCTGAAGTCCAGGTGACAACTTGAACTTGGGATTGGCAGAGGAAGTGTGGGAGATGGGCAGTCTTGTAGGACTGAGCTCTTAACCTGCGGGGTCTGGTATTTCTGGGCAGTGTCAGATACGGTTGAATTGTGAATGTCAGCTGGTATCAGAGAACTGCCTGATGATATGAGGAACATCCCCCCACTTTGGAAGTGATGTGTTAGTATCATCGTGTTGACTATCTTTTAATTATGATGATATACTTAGGATGAGGTGCCATCTAAGTACACTTTACACATTAACTCTTTCAATTCTAAAACAAGCCTATAAAATAAATGATATTGTTATCTTCATTGTAGAGGTTGAATGAGGCCTTTGCCTTTGCTAGAAATGAGTAAAATAATTCATCCAAACTCAGCCTTTTGATCAAGGCACCAAAGTAGATTTTGGAAACCCTTATTAAGATCAGAAAAACAGGTGCTTCTGAAATTCCTGGGGAACACTGACAACTTCTGCCTTTGAAGTTCCAGTCTTGACGCGGTCATGAAACCCCCCTCATAGGCGTGGCTGGGAAGAGCCGTGCTCAGGGCTTTCCGTGTCAGACCAGAGGATGTGCCCTCATCAATGAAGGGACAGCAGCCTGCCGAATGGTGCTAGTTTTATCTCCTGTAGTATAGATGGACACCTGAAGCTCAGCGGCGAGGTCAGGCAACTACAAGTCACAAAGCCTGCAAGTGACTAAGCTGGAAAGCAAACCCAACCTGCCTTCTCCGCAACCTACCCAGGAGAGCACCCGCTTCTTTGCATCATGCCCCACCACGTCGTTCACAGTCCTTTTCTTTGTAGAGAAGTTACATTTCATGTTTGAATGAGTTTAGCAAGTGTTTGCAATTTTCCCTTGACCAAATATTTATTGAGAATATATTATGTGCCAGTGTACTGGAAATGGATAGATAGCAGAAACCTTGGGCTCTGTTGCATGAGGTTCTAGAACACGTGGGTAGACCAGGCTTCCCGTTGGACTTCCAGTTGAATGTCTGTCCTTTGCAACTTGTACCCTCGTGAGATGGACACTGTTCCTTGTGGGAAAGGACTTGTCTTCAGGGTCAGACAAAATTGAACTGAAGTTCAGATGCTGCTGCCCATTACACGTGAGCTTCAGCTCGTGATAGGATCTTTATCTTTTGGGTTGTTCCAGAAAGTCAAGAGCTTGAATGTATTAAAGCACTTTGCTCAATAACTCCCCTCGCCGAACAGTCCAGCAGTCACATAATAACAGTCACTCTTAAGGAATTATGGCCGGTTGCTCACCATCTTGTTCACACTCATTTTTGGGGTATCTTCTCATAAGAACACATCGCTCTTAAAAAGTCACAGAATTGACCACCTTGCTGGTTGACTTTCAGCTTCAGTTGGGTGTACCCAAGACACTGGTGTAGTTTACTCTCCTCCTGCATCTCACTTTCTTGATATGAAAATGAGACATTTGATTTAAGATCAACTTTTGGTTCTTCATATTTGTTAAACAAAACAAAACCAACTAACAAGCCAAAAGGCATAATCAAGAGTGAATAATCTGAGCAAATGTTAAATCTCATTTTTGTGTGTATGGGGTGTAGACTGAATTCCCAGCTAGCCCTGTTGGATAGGTTCCTCTATGTCTGTCCCAAAAAAGGTTTTGGGTCTGAACGGGTCAGGGGACATGTGTGATATCTTGGTATTGATCCAGAATAACTCTAATGGTCACTCAATAGCTATGGCAATTTAAAGTGAGGATATTGGTTATAATAACTCAAAAACAAAACACATGATCTCCTTTGTTGTGGTGGCTATTGATTGAATATTAATCAACATGCATTTTAATCCTCGATATGTAGCAGATCCCATTTACAGATGACAGCGCGGGTAAGGAGACAATTTCCAGTAGGTGCAATAGTAATTTATAACTTGTTCACCTCAATTTAAATTCCAGCCCCACTATTTTGCACAAACAACAGGCAGTAGGATTAGCAGTCGTAGCGGCCTGCGCGCACACATACTGTGTTCCATAGGGCATTCCTGTTCCTGCTGCAATGCAATGTCTAATTAGCTTCAGAGGGAGTGTCTGGAAGACTGGCTGGAAGAAAACCATGTAGGATGCTACCATTCATCCCTAGGAATAAGAAAACCCCCCTTGTCAGTATTTTTGACAAAATCAAGCTGCCTAAAGATTGCTCAATTTCAATAAAAGGTGAATTCCCAACAAAAGCCAGACTACCGTTCATCTCCTTTAGCTTTCTCTGTCACATCCTCTTACTTACTTTCCCAGGGCCACAGGGACAAATAAAATCACACTTCTCTTTTAGATGCCGCTGACCTCCCCACCAAGAGAATTATTAAAAAAATATCTATTTCCCAAGACTTGGCTGAGACATCTGCATATTAAGTCAAATACAATTTGTTTCTGTTCCTTTGACTTCCAGAGTCATTGCAGATAAATCACATGCTATGATTTGGCACATCTCTGGTGGTTATTTTTATTTTTTTAAATCAGTTGTGCTGAAAACATTATCTTTTAATCATCCACTACCAAATGGACCCCCCTTCTGTAGAATATTGCATGCACCCCTGCATGTGGGGCTGATACAGTGTATTAAAGATGATTATTTCTCTGTGTTGGGAGGGATTGGTAATGTCAGCATGTTTGTCATTATTTGCTAAATCCTCTGATGTCGATTGCTAATTATAAGAGCTTGTAACTTTAGGGACTTAGCTGATGAATCCAATTGAACTGTCAGCTTTTTCAGACTAGACTGGATATATAAATAATCTCCATCCTAATTGCTTTAATTAATGAATGCAAAGATAAGGCAACCCATGGAGAGACCCGGGTTACAGCTTCACAGTGTCACTGCCACATGTGGCAACAGAATAATGGCCACTTCTTCTGGGCGGGTCCTTGGAATATCCACAGCTGCTCTTTTGGGGGCCACCTACCATGAGCATAATGTTTGGGAATAAAAACAAAGGGTCTAACAGGTCCCAGACTGGGAAGGGGCTTAAGTCTTGTAAAATACAAACTCATGAGTACGAAACAAGTTCAAGAGAAGTAAAAACTGTGATAAAATCATTCTAGAGAAAGAAGATGCCATTTTGGGACTTGGGTTGTCTGGAGGGGAATTGTGTGGCCACAGGTATTGGGGTCCAGATGGAGAGACCAGCGCACACAGGAAGGACCAGCCCAGCCACTGTCCTTGAGGTGGCAGTGAATGTTCCTCCACATTTGTCTTTATTCCCTGAGGAATGTTAAGGCCACGGCTTCGAATGTCTGCCCCCTGCCTCTGGCTCTTCAGCTGAGCCCTAAACTTATGCCCAGACTCCCCTCTCTCTATTGCATGGACGCACCGCCCCGCTCCAAGCCCATCTTTTATCACCAAGCCCTCACCCCCATTTTCTTAACCGTCTCTTCTCCTTCACCTCTGTTCCTAGGAGCAGAGATCTTTGCCCACCTTTGATTCACAAGCGCTGACAGATTGTGAGTATTTAAAATAGCATTGACTAAATCACGTGGCAGGTAGGGGTATTGTCTTTTAAACAGCAGAACCTGACTCTGGATGACTGAAGCGAAGGGGGGATTAAATGGAATTTTCTCTCGTGAGGCTGGCAGCGCACGCTGGAGGACTCAGAAGCAGGGACTGCGCTGCAGGGCGCCAGGCAGGGAGCATCTGATCGGGGAGCTGCGGAGATAAGGAAGCTGTAGCCACACCTTTAGTCTCTGGACACTACGAGAATTTTATCTCCATAGAGAGAAATATGGGCAGATGGGAATGCCAAACCCTGAGAGAGAGCGATTCCAGCCCTTGAGCCTTGTGGGGAAAGCTGCTTTGGGAAAAGGCTTGGATACTCCAAAGATTTGTCAGACTAATGGGACCAAGAGGGCTCTGATAAGGTGGGAGAGCTAATTGAAGCCAATTAAGCTATCACAGATAAAAGCTGAGGCTAAGTCCTCGCCTGATTCAGACTTCAATTGGAAAACCCTCCTCGCTCCAGTCACTGTAGATAGTTGAGACGAAGAGTAACCTGAACTGATGATTGCCTGATAGTTAGGACCCACCGAGGGAGCCGGAGATCAGTCTCCTTGTTTTGATTCATTGGAATGTTGCTCGTTGTCTTGTGTTTTGTGTTGTCAGTGAATAACCGAGACGTCCCCAGGGCCCCCAAACTGTTCAGAGGCTCTAAGAGGGCCCAGTTCTCTAACACACAAAGGCAAGGGGATCATACTCAGTGGGAAAGATCTTCAGCAGAATTTGTGCACAGAGAATGGAGAGGAGGGGCTGTTGAGGCCTGGAGACTTGCCACAGATCTCAGACATCACAAGGAAAGGGTTAGGCAGGTCTCAGGGGCAGAGGAGAGATCCAGAATTCAGAGTGTACCAATAACCCAACGTGAAGCCAGGACAATGGCTGCCGTTGTCTCTGCCAAGAACCATGAAAGCTGCCTCGCCACAAGTCTCTCCCTGTGTATCTCTTCCAAGTCTTTCTTTTAAGATTCTCTCTGTGTCTCTCCTCCACGTGTCTCCTGCCAGCAATACCAGGATACAAGTCGAAGTCAGAAAGACAAAAAGCCAGAGAGACCAGCCAGCTGCCCTCCATGTTATGTCGGGGCTGCTCCACCCTAGTCCCAGCTCCCAAATTCAGGAAGTCCAGTTCATGGCGCACTGGGGCTTGTAATCCATGGTGGCTGTTTGTAAGTGGGGAAATAGCATCCATCCATATCACTGCTTCTAGCCCCTTTACGGAGATGCATTCTGTAACAGTGTGTTTTAGTTCTCTTTTAAATAATTCATAGTACGCAATGTAGGGATCGGTTTTGTTTCAGACAAGGTAGAATTCCTAATGTTTTCATGTCTCAGTTGGTCAGAAAAATTGTGCAGGTCAAGGTCAGAGTATCGTGGTCATGCACTGACCCTGCCCTTGGGCAGTCACTCCTCTCCCACTGCCCTCATCCCAGGAATAGGCCTGGAGTAGCAACAGCAGAGGGCAACGTGTGTAGCTTTCTTACCTAGCGGGTTAAAAAACTAAAGCAATATTTTGAACCTCAAGGTCCTGAAAACTCTGATCTCTGTCGTTTCCTGTTCTGATGCTTGTCAGCAGTTCCTTCTGGGCAGCCTGGGGAACAGAGCTGATGCGGCTGACACTGCCATGAGACTCTCAGACTAGAGTGTGTCAAACTAAGGTGTGTGGGCTGGCCTCGGAGTCATGGACAGCCCTAGACATGGGAATCACGACATCGATAATTAGCCCCGTGGATGAAATATAAAGAAAGTGAGGATTAATCTAGGGAGCAGTAGAAAGCAGTTGGAAATTTTAGAGAGTAGGTACTGGCTGAGCTGGGCCATGAAGTTATATTTCTTTTAAATGTTACTTTGCGTGGAGTCTTATCCTTATATTCACATGTAAACACACAGAATTTGCATTCAATTAATATTTATATATTAAAGAATGTTAATGCATGTAGTTTTACATAGAGGTATAATATATACACACACCTATATATAATCATAAAAAGGTTGATTGGTTCTATGATACACTAAATACCAAGCTGATTTTTGATAGCTGCTTATTATTCTTAATAAGCAATATCATCTTTTTATTATATTTTTTAATTGAGTAACAGGTTTCCAACACTGTGATTTAGGGGCACAGGCTGACCCCTCTTCAGATGTATGTTACCACACCACATCTACCACTGGAGCTTCAGTAATGATCTACCATTGTCCATGGGACCCCCTTCCCGCTTTGCTTTCCATCCCCCATTCTCCCTCTCTGGTAGCCTCAATTCTGCAGGTCTTTATTTTAGTTTGGTTTAGTCTATTCTTTTTTATTTTTACTCCACATATGAGTTAAATCATCTGGTATTTGTCTTTCTCCTTCTGACATGTTTTGCTTAGTATTACCCCTCCAGTTCCATCCCCATGTGGCAAATGGCAAGAGTTCATCTTTTTTTTTTTCTTTCAGTAGCTGATCAGTGCCCGCTGTGCATGTACATCACATCTGCTTTATCACCTCCTCTGATGCTGGGCACTTACTGTTCCATGACCTGGCTATTGTAAGAGCACATTACTTGGCCATTGCAAACAACACTTCAGTGAATAGAGGTGTGCGTCTGCCCCTTTGAATTAATGTCTTTGCATTCTTTGGGCAGATATTGGGAGCGGAATTGCTGGATCATAGGGTAGACCCATCTTTCATATTCTGAGCAGACCCATGCTGTTTTCCACAAGTGTGGACCAGACTGCATGGAATGTATTCTGAGCCCTCTCTGTTGGGCCAGTTTTCATTTCAGTGGATTGAAACATTATCTTTAGAGCAGGGGTTCATAGGGTATTTCTGAGAAAATGAGAGGATTAAAAAATGATGTGAGAGGTTCAGGATTTACAAGAACCTTGGGGAGACAGGAGTGATGTCATACTAGAGTGAGCTGGGAATATTTTCACCTACTCGTGTGTGTTTCCTGAACCCCATGTCCGGTGCTGTCTCCTCTGGGCACTGCACCCACCTTGGCCACCATGCCCAAAGCTGGCAGCACCCCCAACCTTGCTGTCCTGATCAGGTAGACCGGCCTGTACTCTGCTAATTCTCTTTATAATGGATTTTGCCTGCAACCCCTCTGTGGAGAAGTGTGCTCAGCCAGGTAAATTAAGCCAGAACATGACAGTCCTCAGGTCCAGCTGGTAGCAACGTTCTTAGTAACACTTCAGAAAGGCTTGCTGGGCAAAGCGAACACACTTCATTTTTCTGCGTGTGTGGCCAGTGGGGGGCCAGGCTTATGTTAGCTCGAGAGATTCTCCCCAATATTACTAAGGACCTCCCAACCCAAAATATTAAGGAATCAAAAAAATAAAAGAACAGGTGGAAGGAAGTCTCTGGAATCCCCATCAGGCCTGGAAGAGCCAGACCCTGATTCGGCTTGTTCACACCCCACACTGTTCTGGAAGAAGAGAGCTGGACTGGACCCTCTTCTGTGTTGGCTCCGGCCCTGGCAAACCGGGGTAGCCAGGTGGCACCTGCAACATTTATCGTGTCTTTGTTAACCACAAACTGTTAGGAATCCACCTTATTTACTTTGATCTTTGAGATTCAGGCTGCTGCTTCTTCTTTGCATCCTCTGTGGGCTGAGATTCTACTTATGGAAGCCCTTCCCTTCCCTGCCCCTGCAGGGTCCTCTGGGAGTTCCCTCCCTTCTCACCATCTTGGGCTTTGCATCTGCACCCCTAGCCATCAAATGTGACTCTGGAACATCCCAGCTCCCCAGTATGCTGTGCACCCCCAAGGTCCATCTTGAAAGCCTCCCTCTTTGTATCACCCCAAGATTATCTGTGCATCCTTTATAGAGGCCTCCCTCAGGAAGGCAGGGAGCTGTTGGCCTGAATCCTCGCTGTATTTTCCAAGCCTGTGACAGCTTCTGGAGCATAAAAGGTGCTCACCACAGATGAAAGCAGGAATGAAGAAAACAGGGGGTGTCGAGAACTCACAGGCTAAGTCCTCTGGATATTCAGGACCAAATTCAGAGGATCAGACTCCTCCACAGTCAGTGAATAGCAACTCCTGGCAGGTAAAATAAAGGCTATAATTGGAAAAGAGGAGGGGAAGCTCGGGGGTAGCTAGGGGTTGGGTCAAATGACTCTGGTCACTGCTTTTCTGAGGCTCACGAACTAAGAATAGCTCCTGCATTGCCACAAAGTTGGGGATCAAAGCAAGAACAGGATAGGACGTGGGAAAATCACCTGAAATTCACAGGTCTGTGTCCCTGAGGTGGTTTCCGTGCAGCGCGGCCTCCTCCCCTTCCTGGTGTGTTTGCTGTGGCTCCTTTTGCCGGTGTCTGTCCAGGGGAACAGTTCGGGTGGAGACTGGCAGCCTGGCCAGCAAGGACAAAAATCTCTACTGTCTGACCTTTGGCAGAAAATATCTGTCAATCTCTTAATTTGCTCACAGAACCCCAAGTGGCCAGCCTGATGTAGGGAATTCAAACACCAGGGCCTCCTGGGCCACCAAGATGGCAGAAAGGAAGAGACGATGATTTCGGGGTGTTGCCAGAGTTTGCCCTCATCCTTGATTTCGGTCAGCTCAGCTTCTAAATTCCAGGACGAGAGCCTGTGCAGGTGGGTCTGGCGGCTGGGCCTGGCCCAGGACTGGGGCGTGGTGGCTGGGAGCCTTAAATAATGGCCCCGTCACATAATAACTTAGCAAAGGGAGCAGATGTCCACCACAGCACTTGGACAGGCCTGCCAAGATACAGTCAGGGCTCGCCGGCCCCTCTCTCCTTCCAAAGATAAACAGAAGCTGTCCACTACCTGGGCACAGCCAGAAGTGGCTGAGTTGGGCGGGCACCACCCGTCACTGTGACCTCTTGTCACAAAGATTGAGTGGCCGCCTCATCGCAGAAAGTGTCCCCATCCATCACGGCTGTCGACTTGCATCGCCTCTGCCCGCTCCAGCCAAGACGACTGTGCCCAGGGCTCGGCCACCTGGCGGCAGCGGGGCCTGAGTGTGGGCGGGCTCGGGGACTTGTTTTGCATGAGGTTTATGCGGATATTCCCGACTCGGTTTCAGAGCTGTTGGGGAGCACCTTATTTTATATATATATATATTTGTGCATACAAGAGCTGGGGTGCAGGCCAGAGGTGTGGGGTGGTGAGAGGATTCCCCAGAGACAGAGTGGGGAGCAGAGCAGGCGGATCCACTGAAGCACACTGCTGAGGGGAGCAGCGGGGAGACAGGAGGGGTCTGCTGCGCCATGCGGGAAGCTCCCTGGCCGGGGATCGAACTCGTGCTGCAGGAGCTGCTGACAGCTTCACAGAGCTGCGACTTAACCCCTGCGCCCCCAGGGAGGCCCTGTGGAGCACCTTTTAATGCAGCTGCAATGGAGATGTCTAAGGAGAGGACAGAGACGGGTGCCTGTGGAAAGAGAAAGCAAGAGGGCTGGGGACTGGCCTTGGGGTCCTGGCCGCAGCAGCGCCCAGGACCCACCCTCAGGAGCCGACCCCGGCCGGGGAAGGCCCGGGAGCCCAGGCACAGGCGCATTTGCCCTCTGCCCTGGAGAGGCGCGCATCGAGCAGAACTCAGAGACGTGTGGTGATGTGCAGGCCTGAGAAGGGGAAACTCAGTGAGAGCTGAGTGCGAGAGGGCCTCAGAGGCAGGCAGCTCACCTGCTGGCAGCCCCGTGACGCGCGGCCTGTGGGGCTTCCGCTGCAGCAGTAGCCTGGGCATGTGCACGCGTGTCTGTCTGTGCCCGCGTGTGCGCGTGTGTGTGGGCACGTGTGTGTGTGAGAGGCAGTGATGGTGCTACACCTCACACATCCTCTTCCCACGATGCAGACATGGATGTGCTTGGCTGCACCTTTATTTTCCAGGTCTCGGGGAAGGCAGACACCTTCTGACTCTCTGGGGGGAAGCAGGGGGACTGTGTGATGGGGGAGGGGTGTATCTTTTCTGTTTCCGTTTATTTTTGAGCTGAGCAGAGGCTTTGGGAGCTTGAAGCGTTGGTGTAAGTGTTCATGGGTGTCCTTTGTGTGTGTGCAATGAAGTCAGCTTTTCTTGAAAAACCGTCCGCTGGAAAGGAACACCTTCGTGAGGGCCTCGGGCGCCGCGGGCAGGCCCAGCGGCCTCTGCTTTGAGGAGGGGCCCGAGGGGGACACTGTGTGTGTTGGGGGCAGGACGCAGGCAGGAGGGCGGGGGGGACGGGCCAGCCAGGGCCCTGCTGTCCCTCCCGCCTCCGTCCAGGCTCCGGAAGCACAGGCTCCAGTGCTTACACATCCCATCACCGTGGCAAAGGCCGGAATACTAATTAAGTGTTTTTAACATAATAGAAAGTCAATTTTAATTGTCCCGAATGGAACTATTGTTTACAGCTACAGACGGCTGCCAGGCCGTACCTGGAGGAAACAAATGAGTCCAGGGAAGAGGGAGTCGCCTCCTTCCCTCGGAGGGTGGTGGGAAGGGGGGAGGATTCTGCGGGCCGAGGCCGCTCGGCGAGACGCTCTTCTCCACCAGCCTGCGGTGGTGCGTCCCCTGCCCGTTCTCCAGCTCCTCCCGGTGTCTCCCCAGCACGCCTGTTGCCGCGGGACTGACACACACCAGAGCATGCACACCGCTCCCCAGCCACCACGCAGGTGTGGCCCGCGCGTACCAGGGCGTCCCGGCCCCCACGCCAATGTCCCCTTCCTCCCGGGCCCTGTCTGCCTGACCACGGCGAGCCCGCCCACCCAGCCCTCCCATGTCCCCAAGTCTTCCGTCACCCTTGGGGGCTGTGCCCCTCGCGCTCCCCGAGGGCCACTGCTCCCTGACTGTCCTCTGTCCTCAGACTTCTGGAGAAAGCACCCTGCCCTGCCCCTCTTGAGTGGGGTGTGCTTATCTTATCCTTCCACACTCTGTAATTCCCTCGAGGGCAATAGCTCATTTTCGTAAAGCGCAAAGCCCAGCTTTGGATGACTTGAATGACTGACTTAATCCGTTTTCTGAGCTGTAAGATGGGATCGTGAGTGTCTGGGAGGGGTATTAATGAGTTATTGCAGAGGAAGCTTCTAGCAAAAGATCTGGCCTTTGGATTCAGAGATGGCAGCTGCTGATACTATTGTTGATTATCTTCTTGTTCCTTTTCTATCAAGAGACAATCAGAGCAGCTCACACCCCCAAAAACTCATACCTCGCCTATTGAAGGCTCCCAAGGAGGGAGAGAAAAGGCTGGTGATAAACTCACCTGGGTGCCCCCTCAGGGGGCTCAGGGCAGTGCCCAGAGGGAGCCCTCACTTGAGAGCTGCCTGCAGTGCTTGTTCATGGGGCGGTTCCTGTGAATTAGGATCCCTGGATAGCACCCCAAAACCTCCGCCTCTTGAATAAGCCCCCCAGATGATGCTGAGGATGTTGGTCACAGGGAAGTGGTCAGCCCCACACCCACAGCGTGGCGACCCCAGGCGGGGCTTGGTATCCCAGGCTGTTGTTCCAACGGTGCCGTCCTGACGGGGCGAGCCAGCGTCCTGCTCCTGTTTCTGGCCCCCGCGGTGGGGATCACCGACTGTCAGCCTCCTGCCGCTCTGGGGCGCTCCTCTCAGACCCTCCTGTAGCAGCCCCGGGTCCAGCTCAAGTGCAGAAGTTAGTAATGAATCTAAGTCGTTGCCCAGTGGGGGTCCAGGGTGAGCCCGACTTTGGCCTAAGTTAAGCTGTGACTGGGGGAGGCCCCAGACCTTGCCGTGCACCTCTCCCTGGAGAACTTTCCACAGCACCAAGCCCCTGAATCTGCTCTCAGGAGTCCTTTGCCAGGAGGCTGCATTCACATTGTTGTATCTCTCAAACTTCTTTTGTATTTGAGAGCTTGAATCCCGGGGGCTGCTTCTGCCTCCCCTGTATCTTATCAGAGTCTCCCCCTCTGGATACCTTGCTGAATGTCGCTGGGGGCGCTCCATCCCCACCAGCATCCCCTCCAGGGGGCGCCACCTCTAAAGTCTTTGGCTTCAGCCCTCCCGCCCTGTAGTTATACCTCAAGAGAAAACCCTCCCAAAGCCCAGAAGCAGCCCCAGTGCCAAGCTCACCGTCTGGGGGGCACATACCTCCCACTCCCCCAGGGGCGCAGGTGTAGAAAGCTCCACTCCGGGTGCCCCTTCATGCCCAGCCCTGGCCTGGGTGTGCCTAGCGGACAGCGCTGTCAGCTTCCTGCTTACACAGACCTCAATCCCTGCACTTCCCTGAGCAGGCATCAGAAAACTGCCAGTCCGGCGGGCTTGCGCGGAGCTGTGAAGGCAGCGGTCTGCCCCGGCTGCGCTCTTTAGCTATCATTAAATCTTGGGGATTTCCCTTCCCGGTATAACTGGATCCTGTGCTTTGCTTGGACACCCGTGCGTGCTGAGAGGCAGCTCTCGTCCAAGGGGCAATGAAGGAGGGGCGGGGCGGTGGGACGGAGAAAATGCAGGGATCCCCTGGGTGCTCCGCTCCCACCCAAGTGGAGCTGGGGAGGAAACCCGGAGCTTCTCCTGGCCCCAGAGCAGAACCCGGGAAGAGGCTGCAGCCTGCAAGCTTGTCGCTGAGAGTCAAGTCAGATATCTCCCCGTGCGTTTTTGCTGATTGCAATTATAGCCCGTATCTATTCTGGGAGATTAAGGAAAAAGGTGTAAGAAATAGAGTTTTAGGGCCTCCCTGGTGGCACAAGGGGTTAAGTCTCAGCACTGAAGGTATCACCAGCCACTGCAGCAGGAGTTCGATTCCCGGCCAGGGAGCTTCCCACAGGGCGCAGCGGACCTCTCCTGTCTCCCCGCTGCTCCCCTCAGCAGTGGATTTCAGTGGATCTGTCTGTTCTGCTCCCCACTCTGTCTCTGGGGAATCCTCTTACCACCCCCCACCCACGTCCTGCACCTCTGGCCTGCACCCCAGCTCTTGTCTGCATAAATAAATAAAAATAAATCTTAAAAAAAAGAAAAGGAGTTTCAGAATCAACCTCTGCTCCCTCTTGGCTGCTTTAGGCACCTCCCACCCCGTGCACTGCGGCATGGTGGCTGTTTCCTCCTTGCTTGTGGTTTCGGCTTCTGCTTTAACTTCACCCAATAATCTGAGCGTAGGTCTGTGCTAAAGAGCAGAGGCTTCGCGTGTGGCCATCGGGCATCAGGAAACCTCAGCCGCAGGAGGCCCTGCCTCCCCGCGGTGCCCAGCTCGGTGACACTCCCTTTGCAGGGCCTGCGTGTCCCCCTAAGGCTGTCCCTGCCCCCGAGGCTGGGCGAGTGGAGCATAGGTCAAGCCTTCCCCCAGAGCCGCCATAGGACGAGCTCATTGTTTTTGATAAGAAAAGCCAAGGCCTTCTACGTGCGAACCCCACCCTCCTTTAACCTCTGCAGCCACGTGCATCTTGGTGTTCCTGTATTTTTGGGAGTTTATTGCGTCGTTAAATAAGAGAAACTTAAACGACCTGAAGCCAAAAGAGGCAGGTTTGCTGAGCCACGGGTGACATGAGGGCGGGTGGCGGGGAGCCTGGGACTCGCCACCCCGACGCTCCCGCCCGGTTTCTCCTCTTTGCTCAGCCGCAGAGACGAGCGCACGCGCGCCAGGAGGGGCAGCCTCTCAGCGCGCACAGACGGTGTGGGGGGACACAGTGGGATCTCTGTCCTGGCCCGACGCACGTGTCCCCTGCGTCCCAGCCTAACGCCCAGTGGGTTGGAGGAGACGTGACCAGCAGCTCCCTCGGGGCATGAGAGGCCCAAGCCCGCCCACAAGCCTGAGGGTCACTTCCTGAGAACCAGCCGGAGCCAGGAGCCAGCGCGTCAGCGCCCCCGGACGTGATGGCGCCTCGGCTGCTCGCACGTGTCCCAGTTTGCCTTTGTGTGACTCCGGGGGGGTCCCCATCCGGGGCTCTGGGGCCAGCGTCTCGGGCAGCACCTTGGACCCCCGAGGCCCTCTGAGTGCTGCTGGCCCGACCTTCCCGCCCTCACCTCACGTCGAGGCGACTCCCCAGCCTGGTGCTTGCGCCCAGACCCACCCTCAGGATGGCAAATCCTGGTGTGACGAGAAGCTTCAGGTTAAATCTACCCCTCGACAATAAAAGGAGAGGAAGGCAGAGGGGGTGTCGGGGCCAGCCTCGGGCGTGCGTCCAGGGAGCAGAGGCGCCTTCTCACCTCCGGGGACTCGCGGGCGCCTCCGCTGGCCACGCCCCTCAGTGCTTGGCTGAGGCGCAGGGCGTCCTCGCAGAGGGGCGCACGTGGCTAGGGCGCCCCGTCCTGAGGGAAGAGCAGACTTTTCTGATACTTATCGCATGTCTGTTTAGTGATTGACTGCCGTCTTCCACTCTGCCTGGGTGAAATCAATAGGCGACTTAATGAAGGGAAAATGAAATCAATATTTAATTCCCACAGGTAAGAGATACTTCCAGGGGCTGCGCTCAGCTGCCAACTTCCCCCAAGACCAAAGGGTGCGGGGAGCCCAGCCTCTGGCTCTCACGGCAGAGGCTGAGCCCCGCCGTTTCTCCAGCGACCCCTGCATCCCTACTGTGTGTCAGGAGTGAGGAGACATTTTGGCTTGGAACCCAAGTCTGGCTAATTCCACGTCTTGGGTGTTTAACCACTGTCCTCGCCACCTCACACTCCACAGATGAGGAAACTGAGGCTCAGAAATGACACTGAGGTCACAAAGAGCCGGAGACACCAAGAGGGCTGGCTTGATGCCAGCCCCAAAGCAGATGTCCACACACGTGCTTTCCATGCAGTTTCCCAAGACGCTGGCTACGTGGCTCAGCTCATCCCACAGAATGTGCTGGAAGCCTGCTAGAGCCCCCCCAGGCGCATCTGCTGCCCTGGGCAGCTGCTGACCGTCCTGTACCTGCCTCCAGTGGGGGCATGTGACACCTGGAGGAGAAACAGCCTACCGCTGTGGGTGGCGTCTGAGAGGTCCCCCAAAATGGAAGAAGAACTGATCTAAGCTGGTCGATCAGCAGATTGAATCAACATGGCAGAAAGGAGAGCCGCAGCTGGTGTGCGTGTGCACGTACGTGTGTGTGCCTGTGTGTGTGTGTGTTCCCATCTTGGCAAGATGACAGTAGCATTTGGAAAGAACGTGCCCCTTGGGCGAATCCCAGAAGCCACTGAGTTTCATCTTCTTATCTGCTTCTTCGCCAGGTCCTGCCACATTCCGAGAGGCCGGCCTGTGTCCTGCCCCGGGGCGGATGCGTGCCAGGCTGGAGCCGTGTCCGCAAAAGCTCGCCCTCCGCGAGGCTGACCCGCATCGGCCTTCCCCCTAATCAGCTTGTTGTTTGGGGAAAGCGTTTAAGCCTGATGGCGGTTTTTAAAGAATTGGTAAAATTACATTCAAATCAGGAAGTGCTCCTGAGTGCCGACTACATGGCAGATTCGGGGGTGATAAAGCAAAACACGGTTTCACAGCAACCAGGGAAAAAAAATGATAAGGAGAAGGTACAATTAAACCCCGCTCAGCAGGGATTTGGGGCTTCAAAACGAATCTGGGCTTCCTTATCGCTGATTTTGTTTTCCTTGTGTTTTTGTTCTTTTCCTAACAAAATCAGGTGAATAAGTGCCAGCTAAAGCCGGGTTACTAAGCAGGTTATCAGAACAGAGACTTGGCCGATAGGGGGTGGTTTTATGCTTGACTGCAGGCCGCAACAGCAGAACTGCATCCCCACGGCTCCGTCTGTGCGCTCCGGACAGGCGCTCACCAGCCTCAGTCCCAGTTAGCCGTGGCTTTGCCAGAGGAAGCAAGATTTGGTTCCTCTTCATGGGCCTCTAAAATTAACTTTCAGGTGGTTGATTCTTACGGATGAAATCTGGGATTCCAAGTACTCAGAGGCCACAGACTGTGTCTGTGGAGCGAATTCCCTGAACCCAGCTCAGCAGAGAACCTGGTGCACAAAGGCCCGATGGAAGGTACCCCTCTCTAGCAGCCCTCCCCCCAGCATCCGTCCCCAGCCCTCTTGCAGGGTTTTATTCCAATTTACTTTTTTAAACATTTATTTACTTATGCATACAAGAGCTGGGGTGTAGGCCAGAGGTGTGGGGGCGTGAGAGGATTCACCAGAGACAGAGTGGGGAGCAGAACAGGCGGACCCACTGAAATCTGCTGAGGGGAGCAGCAGGGAGGCAGGAGAGGTCTGCTGCGCCCTGTGGGAAGCTCCCTGGCCGGGGACCGAACTCGTGCTGCAGTGGCTGCCGACAGCTTCATAGGCTGAGACTTAACCCCTTGGCGCCACCAAGGAGGCCTATTCCAATTTCTTTAAAAAAAGAAAGGCTCCTGGAAAAGTGTGCGTAATTGCATGGACAAGGACATGTCTCGGTGGTCCTGGAACCACAAGGTCATTCTAAAGGCCCTGCTGGCTTTCTCCTGCCTTTCTTTCAAGACCTGTCAGGTGCCTGTCCCCAAGGCCTGTCTCACCCCCTCCACCCCAGGCTGGGGCACCACACCCATCCTTTAGTTCCTGGAGCATCCAAATTAGTTTCTGCCACAGGGACTTTGCACATGCCATGCTCGGCCCAGAACCACTCCGTCAGCCCCCTAGGACTGTTCCTTCTCCCTCCCACATCTGGGTTTTAACTCGCACCACTCCTAAGGCGTGTGCCTGCCCCACCCTCTTCCTCTGAGGCAGGTTCTGAGTAGTCTCTGTTATTCTTTTCTTTTCACACTTCCCTTCACAACAACTGACAGATAGTTGTGATAAATTATAAATGAGAACCCTTTGCAAATATATAATTACTACCTTCCTTTCTGCTCCTCCCCCACCCTGAAAATACAAACCATGCAGGGCAGAAATCTTGACGACGGCTTGTCAGTTGCAGCTGGTGCTTGGCAGTTATGTCCTCAGCTTTGTCTGGATGAAAACATGAATGATCAGACCCCGGGAAGGTACGTGAAGGATGCACGCACCCTCCTGACAACCCGTTTTACGGAAGAGGTTTCGGACTGAGCGGCTGAGCTGAGACTCAGCCCAGCTTCTCGCACCCAACTCGCCCCTCTCATCTCTGCTGTGTCCGCAGCAAGCAGGTCAAGCTCTGTCCCTTCTCAGCTCGGCGCAGGAGGAGCACGAGGAAGAGCAGCGGTGTGGGCGGCCTGGAACATCATCTGCGGATAAACCGAAGTGCAAAGACAGAGGTCCCCATGGGCCCTGTCCTGCCGCCGCGGCACCTGTGCTCGAAGGCCTGGCCGATGTGGTTGCGGGTCCTGGGCCTCTCTGCCGTTGGCCCTGCACCTTCAGCTGACTGCGGCAGCAGCTGTGCCCCCAGGCTGCAGGTTTGCGAACCAGCCCATCCCAGGCCCATCCCAGCACGCAGCTCAAGCCCTCGCAGGCAGAGTGGCCGTGCAGGAGCTGGGAAGGGCTCGCGCTTCCGGCTTTATGTAGGAGAACGCGCTGAGAAGGAAGGCGGAAAGCTGAGAAGGAAGAATGCCCCAGAATTCGGTGGAAGAAGAGAATGGTCGGGCTGTGCCTCCAGGAGGTCATGACCCAACGCCCGGGCTGTAGCACGAGGACCGAGCACCTGCCTCCAGGGGCAGACGCCGGGCAGGGGTGCAGGGGGCGGGCCCCCCAAGGTGGGAGGTCAGCGAGAAGTACAGCCTCACCCCAGGCGCGAGCGCCCAGGGAAGGCACGTCCAGCCTGCTCTGGGCAGAGATGGAGACGTTCTTTCCGTCGGGGAATTCTGCAAAGGCGGCCAGTAGGGCTCCAGAGATGAGACGTGCCGTCGATGACGACAGGAGGGGCTCCCTGCTTGGTGTCCAGAGAAGAAAGAGGAGGTTCCAGTTCCGCCACTCGCCGGACCCGAGAGGACACGCGTGCTCGGACAGAGGCCACGTGGGGAGGCCTGGGTTTGAGGTGGCGCCTGCCCTGCCCTTCCCAGGGGAGCCTGGGCCGTCCCAGCGACAGCCCCAGGTGCCAGCTGGAACCCAAAGGTGGGAGCCGCTCCGAGAATCCAGAGTCGGAGGAGCTTTGCATGCCTCCTGCGGGGCTGTCCGGTCCGTGACATCTCGGCACTGCGGACAGTCTGACAGCAGTTAGCGCAGCGTGTCCTCTGGCGGCCGCGGGGTGCTGCGGGATTCCGGTGTTGGCCGCACTCAGCCCGTCCCTGTGCCCCCGGGCAGGATTGCCCTGTGAGGAGGCTCGCCTGCCCAGAAGCTGTAAGTCGGCGTCGGCCCCGACGGCAGCAGCATCCCTGCCACGGCGGCCTCGGCCGGTGTTCGCTGCACGGCGGCGGGACCCACTGGCAGCTGGGGGAGCCGAGAGCCTCGGGGAGAGACCGCCCTCGACGGCTGCAGGCCGCTCGGACACGTCTGCTCCCGCGGCTGAGTCCTGCCCGGGCCTGTGGGCGCTTCGGTGGACGTTCTCCTCTTAGCTCTGGCCCTGATCCTACTGCTGACACAGGGTGGGGGGGGCGCCTGTGGTCGCTCGCGCTCTCGCCCCCCTCCCCCGTCTGTGGACTGTTGCGGGGCTGCGGCAGGGAGGGAGGGAAGCCTGAGGTGCTGGGCTCGGGCTCAGCTGGCGACCTCGCCCCTGGCAGAGCAGCGGCCGGTCCACAGGCGCCATTTCTGCCCCAGGGAAGCCACCGTTTGTGTGCCTGGACGCTCTCACGGGCGTCCAAGGCAGCAGCCTGCACTTTATTTTTTTTAAGATTTATTTATGTATGAATATAAGAACTGGGGTGCAGGCCAGAGGTGCAGGGGGATTGGTGAGAGGACTCCCCAGAGACAGAGCGGGGAGCAGAACAGGCAGATCAGATCGAGGGAAACACACCGCTGAGGGGAGCAGCAGGGAGACAGGAGAGGTCTGCTGCGCCCTGTGGGAAGCTCCCTGGTTAGGGATCGAACTCTCACTGCAGTGGCTGCTGACAGCTTCATAGGCTGAGACTTAACCCCTGCGCCCCCAGGGCGGCCCCAGAAGCCAGCATTTGAGGTGGCAGCCACTCAGCGCACGGTAGGGGGAGGAGGTTGTTCTGTGCAGAAGGAGCCTTTGCTCCGGGAGCTCAGACACAGCAAGAACGTGGAGATGCAAATGGAACCATCTGGATTCGATCGTGCCTGGTGGGTCAGGAGCAGTGTCCCTTGGCGCGGGTGCACGGGGACAGGAAGGAGGACGAGGGGACTTGCAGGTTCTGTCCGGTCTGGGCGCTCGTGAAGCCGGTGTGCTCGCCGGTGGCCTGCGCTGGGGCCCCACCGGGTGCTCGGCCGTCGTCCCATTAAAGGACAGAAAAGCAAGTCGAAGGTGACAGCGGCATCGTCTGAGGGCCGGGTGCTCAGGGCTGTCTGGCCCTCGGCTCCCTCCCTTGTGAGATGAAGGTGGTGCCCGCACAGAGAGGGCGCGCAGGCCCTGCACACAGCGCCTGGGCCACCTCCGGGGGTTCCTCTCCTTACTCGGATCATTCACTCCGCCCAGATCCAGGGACAACAAGTTCAGCGTGTCCCTCTCAGCCCACGGGCCCTGAGAAGCAGGGAGACGCCTCCGCTCCAAGGCTGCTGGATCCCAAAGAAGGCTGCAGCCGCTCCCACACTGCCCCCCCGCGCTGCCCCCCCGCGCTGCACCCCCATGCTGCTGGGCTGGCTTCATCATGGCCCCCTCCAGCCCGCCCTCCCGCCGGCCTCGACCTCGGCCTTGGAACGGAGGCGGCTCAAGAAACTCGGGGACCAGCACGAAGATGTGGGTGTGAGGCCAGCTGGACTCAGCCCAGCGGGGCCGGCTCCTACTGAATAATTCAGGCCCCCTAATCACAACTCTCAGCATCTAGCACAAAAGAGCTGGAAACGGAGGGAAGATGGTGTCAAGGCTGCTGTGCTCCAAGCGAGAGCAAAACAAACGCCTCTGGTGACCTTGGCGGGGCCAGGAGCCTGAGCAGCCAAGATGGAACTTCTTCCCAAGAGCTTCTGAGACTGTGAATTAACACTGACCTTGAATCGGTCGTGTTCACCCCAAGTGGGTGCAGAGGCCCCTAGAGCTGGTCTTTCTCTTACCGATGTGCCGAGTTTCTGTGTTCCAGATCTTTGGTCACGGCTATGGAACGTTTGTGCACTAAGAGCATTTGTTTGGGTTCTTGCTTTCATAAATCGTGGTTCTGCCGTAATGAGCAAAAACAAATAATTGGTAATTGATCCATTAATTATTTGCTTGTAGATGCCTCTGTGAGAGGAACTTAATAAACCATTGAAAAAGTCTCCCGTGCCAGCTGAGTTACTCTATTCAGTAGCAATTCCAGCAATTCCTTTTTTTTTTTTTTTTTGGTGTGTGTCTTGGGGGAGGTTGTTCTGTTTTGTTTGGCAACAAAGAGGCACTGGGCAACAAAATAATGCTGAACCTCAGGGATCTGCGTCCTCGGCAGTCACAAGTTCGAGGCAGTCGGCAGGGCGCCGTGAAAACCCCAGGGTCGAGGTGTCAGTTACTAAACCCAAACCTGGTCCGTCCCAGCGGGTCAGTGAGAGCCCGGTGAGGGCCGCGGCCAGCACAGCCGGCCCGGGGTCTGCTATCACCAGGAGGGAGCCTGTCAGCCACCGATGCCCAGGCGCCACACCCCACCAGTGACATCAGGAATCCCGGGGATGTGACGGCGCCATGTTTTCTGGATATGCCAGTGGCTCTGGCCGCTGCAGCAGGGTTTGCCAAGCCAGGCACCCACCCTCCTCCCCACCTTCCGGGGCTGCTTTTGGGATGGACAGTCGGGTCTCCTCTTCCAGACGCACCCTGGGAAGGCGCTCGGGCCGCGCACGGCTCACTGACCAGGCCAGCTGTGGTTTACATGGCCAGGATGACGCGTCTCCCTCTCGTGTGCGGCTCGGCGGGGCCGTGCGCGACTTGTGTCAGTGTTGTGTTTGGTTGTTTCCTTCCTTTTGGACACAGAGGTGTCGCTGCCTCCTGGCAACCGCCAGCGGCCTCCTGCTGCACTTTTTCTCCTTTTTTGCAACTCCAAGTCAATGCGAATTTTTTATTCACCGTCGTTCTCCCCGTACTGCACGAAATGGCAGAGGCTGTGTTCTCTGCTCCTGCCTTGCCTGCCCCCTTCACAGCAGATCCCGGTCTCTTCCCGGACGAGCGGCGTGGGGAGCTCCTTCCTTCATTCAGAATAGCCGCTGCAGGGGCCCCGTCTGCAAACAGGCGCGAGTTCGTGTCGTTAGCACTTGGCCTGGCACTCCGGCTCGGCCCCCTCTTTGGCCGGCATGGCGCTGCGAGGAGTAACCCCACGCCGGCCGGCCGCCCAGGGGCTGCTGCTGCCACGGCCCCCACACCCCCTCGGTGGCCAGAGGTGTGGCTTTGCCAGTGTGGGCAGGGCCGCCTCTGGGTGGTGTTGGTTTGTGCCTCACGCTAACACCAGCTCTTGCCAGGTCTAGAAGCCATTGCCGCTTCTGTCTCTGTTTGAAGCCAGCGGTCTGGCTTCAAAAATCACCTTTGTGCATTTGCTCACGGGGCGGGGTGGGGGGAGGTTGTTCATTCCATTTTAAAGCCACAGACTCACCCCTGCCCCGCAAGTGGGCCTGTATTCCCGCCATGGTGTGGGGTAGGGAGTCTAGCTCTGCTGCCCTCTGCACTCAGCTCTCAAGTGCGGGGGGGAGGGTAGATGTGTGTGGTGTGGCCGGCCAGCTCGCCTGCAGAGGAAGGCAGGTGTGTCCCCAAACTGCCTGTCCCCCAGACGTGGCAGCTCAAGTCCCCAGGTGGAGCTGGCGGCTCCCCAGAGGCTGCAGACTGCAAGCCTGACCCCAGCGCCAAGCCAGAGCCGCACTCCGCCGGCTGGCCAGAGGCCCGGCTCCCAGCGAGGCCGTGAGTGCAGTGCTTGCTCCGTGTCGTGGCCGAGTGGGGTGGGGTAGGTGGGGTCCATGGGGTCGGGTGGGGCGCGGCTGCCAGGCTGGGACTGCCCAGCACCTACTCACGCCCCTCACCTTTCACTGCCCCTGCGCAGGGCTCCTCGAAGCCCAGCTTCTGCTGCAGGAGGGGCGGGTGCCACCCTCAGAGCCCTCAGGGCGGGCTGAGCCCTGCCCTCTCCTCCCTGGCGCTGGGCGACTCCGCTGGGGAAGTTGCTGAATGATTCTGGACCTGTCGGTGCATTGCAAAATGCGAGCTAATGCTCCCTGGGCCTCTCACTTTCTGTATATTTTGTGAGCAAATGAATTCAGAGTTTGCTCCAGACTACTTTTGTCAAGGATTGAATGCGATGGCGAAGAGATAGTTCGCTCCTGGCACACGCTCGTTTCCGTCCAGGGCGACTGTGCTCCGCCCCGTCTCAGCATCTTCCGGCCACTCGGAACAGCAGCTGCAGCGGCTGAAGGACCCACCCAGGCCACACCCAGAGCTCAGCGAGGCGCCCGGCCCTTCCCCCGGGCTGTGCCAGCAGCAAAGCTGGGACCATTTTGGGCACTCGGCCACCTGCAGGGCCTGCGAGCTTTTTCTCCTTCCAGAGGCCCCACAGCCCTGGAAGTCAGCCTGGTGGGGCAAGTTCTCTAGGATCCAGGCAGCCTTATGGGTAAAGGGGCGTCCTGGGGCCTTCGGTGGCTTTTTCAGGCTTTTGATGATCTTTCTACACGGTTTGTAGTGGGGCGGCCAGGTTCGGGGCAGGCTGGGGGCCCGAGGGCTGGGAGGCTGGTAGACCAGCCAGCCCCCCGCGAATCCCCACTTTCTGGGCTCTCCTGCTCTCTTGTGGCCTCTCCGCTGGCCTCCACTGCCCTCCGCCACGCCGGCCTCTGCTGCCGCCCTTCTATGCTCAGTCTCTGGCTCAGGTGCGCCCACTCACGCTCGCCCACACCGCACCCCAGGTGCCGCCATCAGGCCCCGTGCGAGACCACGGGTGTCCGTCATGGACGCTAATGGCGGGAGGGCAGAAAAAACCTGATCGCTTCCTTTTACCCTACACCCCAGAATCCCAAAACACTGAAATCCAGAATGCTGAATCCCGGGGCTGCGTCTGCCGTGCCTTCTCGGTCTTATCAGAGTCTCCCCAGAGATGCGGGTCTGCAACTTCCTGGGGCTCTCCGGCCTCACCGACACCCCCTCCAGGGGGCATCACCTCTCTAGTCTTTGGCTTCAGTCTCTGGTTGCGGTTCCCGCCACAGCAGCTGCCGTTTAGAGTGGGGCTTGTCGGGTGCTCTGCTGGGGCGTCTCCTGGGGTGTCTCTGCTGTCTCCTGAGTTGGGCCCAGCCTGTGGGCTGGCAGCGGTGCTCCAGGCCCTCAGTGGCAGGAAGATGCCCTGTTGGGAGCCTTCAGGTGAGGTAAACGGCCATTTGTGGCCTCAGCGATTCTTCGTTTCCCCTGGTTTGTTAAATAACTCCCATCACTGTCGTTCTCTGAGCCCGAGTGGTCTTGGAGTTGTCCTCGTGGGTGACGAACTCAGACGGTGACCGGTAAACCAGGTGGGCATGTCTCAGTGTCCCTAGCTGCCCTGTAGCAGGACGCTGCCTTCGGGCATTTGCAGCGAGGTCTTGGGAGGATGCCGGGATAATCCTGAGATGGAGGTTTGAACTGATGTCCCGTGTGTCCTGCGGAGGCCTGGGGGCTTGCCGCGTGCCCTCGGGGCGCAGGACCGAGCTGAGTCAGAGAAAGCCAGACCCTCCGCCAGCATCAAGGATGCGGAGGACCCGGGCCCAGCCCCTGGGCTGGAAGGAGGCAGAAGTGGGGACAGAGGGAGGAGGGCAGGAGAAGCCAGGTGTGCAGGATGTTGGAGCTGCCGGCCTCTGCTGGCTGGGAAACCGGAATTTGCCCAAGAAAACGGTCACTGAAGAGCACATTAAACTACTAGGTAACAGCAGAAAAAAACAGGCTCATGAGCAGCCCTGAAAGAATATGGAATTGGTGTTATTAAAAGTCATTTTGAGCAGGGGCGTGAACACGCCAAGCTCCGCTCGCTCTCGGAAGCCGTCTGAGCACAACCTCGCGGCCGCGAGCGGGGAGCAGCCCCCCTTACCGAGCGGATCAATGTTTAATGATCGGTGTTTTGAACTCACTGGAGATCTTTTCCCTTCTCTTCCCCCTCTTGTCTCTCCTGAAGAAAAAAAAAAAAAGAAAGAAAGAAAAAGACCATAAGCGATGCAATTAGCGAAGATATTTTCACAAATCCATTAAAACATGCGCAAGAAACTGCTAATAGCATTTGCCTCTGGGCTGCCAGCTCGGAAGGGAGGCCGGCCTTTCACAGAACCTCATTACGTGCCTCTTGAAGTTTTAGAAGATGTGTGGCTAAATACTTTTTTTTGAAGTTGTGTGTCTGTGTGTGTGTGTGTGTGTGTGTGTCTGTGTGTGTGTGGCCTGAAATCCGCCAAATGAAAACAGAAGGAGTTTGAGCTCAGACTGGGGAAGAGGTCCAAAGGCAGGGGTTTCCTGTTGCATCAGTCTTGGGGGTTCACGTGCCCGTGGGGCTCTAGGTAATCCTACTGCTTGGCACATTTGCACGTTGCTAAGACATTCAGAAGTCCTCATCCCAAGAGAAACAACCGTGGCTGTTGGATGGTAGCCAGGCTCGCTGTGTACAGCTCTCTGCAGTGTGTGCAAATACAGGATCCTGAGGTTACAACCTCTAGGTGCACGATAGATCTGTTGTTACTTGGTTTTGTTTTCAATTCCACTGTTTTATGGCCCGAGAGTCATCGAGGCAGACACAGAAAAACCATGAGCTGGACACTGAGTATCCTGGCTCACAGGGAGTGAATGATGTTCTCCTGGGCGTGGTGTTTCATGGGGGCTGGAGAGTGTATATTTGATTCTTGGCACTGAGTACATGCCCGATAATAATAATTGCACTGCTGAAAAGCAGGCGTCTTTTTTTTTGACAGGTTGTAGCTCAATTAAGCTTGTTCTGGCCAAGTTTTAGAACTAAAGAGGGTTTGCAAAGAAAAAGACTGACCTGGTTTTCAAAAAGAAAAGTAAACCAGGGCCCCCAGCATCTGTGGCTGGAATGCTTGGGCCACAGAAAAACCTGCAGTTCCAGCCCCACTACCTTGGCTGAGAGGAGAGAGCAGAAGGTGGTAGTGGTGGTGATGGTGATATAATAATAACCTATTATTTATTTTTCTACTCGGAAAACTTACCTGTGTGACTCAGGCCCAAGTGAGTTTTATTCTCTGGCAGACTTTGAATAAGTGAATCAGGGGTCGGTATATTTCAGTGGATTGCATTATCTGAATGTTATTGACATCGTCTGGGCATTAAACTATCGTCATTTGCAAGTTTTGGATTAAAAAACTCTTACAACACTGTAATAGTTAAATCTTAGCTGCCGAGTCTTATGAATCTCGTGGCCCTATCTATAAGGCTGAAGAACTGTGTGCCTTGTTGACATGGTAACTGTTTGGAAAACGCAGTGTGTAAGGTTGTATTCAGTTCTCTGAGTCACCCTCAAGAATTGTGTTCAGATACACCCGTCGAAATTGGGGAAGCTTGTTATTAAAAGCATGACCGGCAAAGTGGTTAATTTTCCTGTGAGAAGACGTCAATTAACCCTAATAGAATTATTTTGGTGCTGATTTTGTTTAATCAAACATCACAAAATAATTGAGCTCTGAATAAATGGCTTATTATAGAAATGTGCAGGTTGGCGAGAGAGATGGGGGCCTGCATTTTAATAGCACATATATATTATCAGTGGCTTTTTCCACTGAAATGGGCGACTCCCCAGAGGCCTGGAGCTCAGCACAGGACAGTGCTGCCCCCAGTGCCGTGTGGCTCCGGGCTGTGGCGGAGGAGCTGCGGCCAGCTCAGGCCCTTCCAGGCTTGAGCAGAGGGGACGCTCCACTTCCTTTGTTTGCTTTTATTTAGTTAGTTATTTTTAAGATTTATTCATTTATGCATACAAGAACTGGGGTGTAGGCCAGAGGTGTGGGAGGTGAGAGGATTCCCCAGAGACAGAGTGGGGAGCAGAACAGGGGGATCTACTGAAGTGCACTGCTGAGGGGGCAGCGGGGAGACAGGAGAGGTCTGTTGCGCCCTGCGGGCAGCTCCCTGGCCGGGGATCAAACTCGTGCTGCAGTGGCTGCGGACAGCTCCATAGGCTGAGACTCAAGCCGGCGCCCCCAGGGCGGCCTCACTCCACTTCTTGTTCATCAGGGTGGCTTACAGGTGCTCCAGGAGGACTCCGACTCAATCTTGCTAGCTGGTCAGGGAGGGCATGCCAGCCGGCGGGGGCCGCGAGGGCAAAAGCAGGGAGACAGGCTGACGCCGGGACGTAGCCCTCACGCTCTGTAGTGAAGACCACTGGGCAAAAAAATAGGAAAGAGTGAGAAAGAGACAGAAAATAAAAAGCGTGCGGGTCCCGCACGTGACGGACGGGGCGCGCTCTCCGCTTACCTGGCAGAGGTGAGTGACCCCAGGTGAGGGGAGAAAAGCACCCACACTTTGCCGCAGGTGTGAAGCTGAGCTCCGGGGAGGGCTGCGGTCCTGTGACTTAGGTGCCTGCCATGTTTAAGGCCACTCAGACTCAAACCCGGAGGAGCAGAGGGCGCTGGCGGCCCCGGGTGGCCATTTTCCTGCTCAGGAGCCGTCCCCGGTGCCCCGGCTGTTCTTTCCCGGCTGGAACGTGCCCAGGTCCCAGTCCCCGCTTGGGGTTCTGCAGGGGACCTGGAAAAAATACAGCGGCCCCATTCTCCAAGTAGAAGCACGACAGGTGGGAGAGCAAGCAGGTGACACCAAGGGGACTCCACACAGGGAGGGGTACCGCTCGCGTGGGGGCCTCGGGAGATTGGGGCGCAGGAGCACGTTGCAGAAGAACAAAGAGCGGCCGCTCAGAGGATGTGGGCCAGCTGCGTGGTGTGAGTGGGGATGCGGGTTAAAGGAGTCCGGAGAAGAGCCCGAACCCCGAGGAGTAGACATTGGGGAGGCCGACGAGGAAGTGTGAGGGGAGCATCGGAGTCCCCCTGCAGTGACGTGGCCGCAACCAGGTCTGCCGTGCCTCCGGGGGCCTTGCGTTTAGCCCTAGCACATTGGGAACCATGACCCAGCAATGGGGTGCAGGGAGAAGCGAGGAGACCCCAGAGGCTCTTTCACATAGTGCCCGCATGGAGAGAAATAAAGAAATAAGGCCCCAGTGGGGGCTCCGATCAGAACCAGGGCCGGGAAGCAGCGCCGAGGCATCCTTTGTGATGGCGTCGCTGGGACGAAGGAGAAGCACTCAGGAGACACGGCCAAGGCTGGAGGGGTCCCGACGACAGCGAGGGCATGGTCACCATGCGGTCGCCCGCGCCCTGTGGCCCAAGCACGTAGCAGAAGGCCGTTTCCGCAGCGGCCCGGGAGTGGGTGCAGACGGAGAAGATCCAGGTGGGGGGCGCGCGGCGAGGTCTCCCCCTGAGGCCCGTGGCCGCGGGGCTCCTGCGCTCCTGCTGGGGCTGCTCTGGTCTGCAGAGGCTGCGGGTGTGGGGCGGCGAGAGCAGGGCAGAAGGGGGGCCTCGGGCCCAGGGCCTGCAGGCGGCGACGCCCCACGGCACTCACTGCTCACGATACGGCTGGAAGACTCCGAGCCGAGGAGAGAGGGGAGGGCTGGAGCCAGAGCCGATCCTAATTGGTTGGAATCGATTATTTAGAATTGATGATTAGGTCTCGCTCACCCAGAGGGTTCTCAGTCACCGAGTTGCTCCTTCTACCTGGTCTCCATCGACCTTCAGACCAGAAGCTCTGGAAACCCACGCTCCGGGCCGTGCCTTCTCCTGGGCACAGTCTGGACCCAAATCCCGTCTCGGGCCCCAGAACCTCTGACTCCGGCTCCCGCTCTCTCTGTTCGGAGCTGGCGTTACGTCGCCGCGGGAGGAGCGTGGTGCTCAGCGCAGCCGGGGCCTCGGGGGCCGGTGCTGTTGGGTCTCCCTCCCGGGTGTTCTTTGTTCATTTCCCTCCCGAGCACTTCAGGGCTCCCCATTTAATTTCCTTTCTTCCCCCAAGACTATGCCAAGGATGTTTCAACTTTCAAGGTCCGCCCCGGAGACGTCCATGGAATGACCACAAAGCCAATGAGACCTGCGGGTCACTCGCACGGAGTCCTCCTCGTGTCTGAGGACAAGGAAGCCAAGTGTAGGCCAGAGAAGTCCCCTGGTGCTCAGTGGTCACCTCCCTCCCCTGCACGCTGTCACCCACCCCTGCCCCAGCGGGCTCGTTCCTCCAGGTGACGCGAATGAGGCCGGTGGGGTGCTGAGCTCTTGAGCTCCCAAATGCGTCTGTAGCTGAAACTGTAATGAGGATTCGTGTTTTCATAATTGCAAATGGCATTTACTCCTTTGAAGCGAGAGCTCTGCCGGCTTACACAGGCCCACCGGGGTGGGGGCCGTCAGGGCCGAGCGAGGGACCGAAGGTGTCGCGAAGCTTCAGTGCAGGGATGTCACCAGGGGGCAGGATGCTGCTGGGAACTGGCCAAAGGCAAGAGAGGCCGGGGGCAGCTGTGGCCTGGAGGGTGACAGCAAGGAGAGCCACTGAGGCAGTAAAAGGCGGCCTGGTCAGAGCACCTGAAGTGATTGCGGGAGATCAAGCCCACACAAGTTGCTGATATGTGATCTCTGGGGGTGCGGGCATGAAAGGGGGGCTCAGAGGCCACACGACTCCCAGTGTGTGACCCGCAGGGTGCCTGGCACTTGCTTGGGCTTTTCTGCTGTTTGCTTTGGCTCCGAGTCTGTCTGTTTCCTGTGGAGGGCTGGAGAGGTGGGGCTTTTCCGGCCCTGAGTTCCCACTCCCCCGTTCTGCCCTCGTGGTATCAGCTACAGGCAACGTCTGTGAATGAGGGGATGCCGTTCCAATAAAGCTTTATTTACAAAGCAGTCCTGGACAGGATTTGACCCAGGGCCTGGAGCAGGTCATAAGTCCAGTTCCGACCAGGTTGACTGGAGGTACACTGGTGGCGTCCACTGCGTGCATTCGCTCTAGAAATTATTCCCCAATCCAGCGGAAGACAGAGGCCCAGTGGGGCATGGCGCAGGATTACCGGGGCTTCAGCAGTTGGGTGCAAAAGTACATCTGCAGAGGTTTGAAGCTGTCACCCCCAAAACAAATGCAGTGATATAAACCAACTTTACCCCAATAAATTTCACTGGAGGAACTAAAAATAAAACAAACTTTCAAATGGATTTAATAATTGGAACAAGCATCTTTTGAGGAGCTGCGTCCACCAAGGGGGCGCACAGGAGACTGTTTTCTGCGGGGTTGGAAAGTGTAGGGAGGCGGCTCCTCTGGCAGACGGGGCAGAGAGTAAAAAGCATCAGTGTTGTTCTGATTCTTCTGGAATAAAAGAGAAAAGATCCTGAAAAATCCATCTTAGTGCCATAGCAGTTTCATAACAAAAGACAAACTCAGATTCATGGAAAGGTGACCTGGGCCACCAGCCTGGGAACCTTTAATCGTGTCCATTTAAAACCAGACCCCACCCCACGGCCCCTATCTTGAGGGGAAGGTGAGTCTCGAAGCAGCGAAGGCGGCTCCTTTAGACAGAGCTGTTGTGAGCTCTGTTCCTGGTGTATAATTGAGCACGGATTTGCGTCTGGGTAATTACACTGCGTGCCGTTGAGACCGGGTTGTTTTGCTGGAAGAAATGCTGCTTTATCACCAGTTTCGTTTGTTTACTTTGTCTGCTTGGGTTTTTGGTTTTTGTTGGCTTTTTTTTTTTCTTTTTAAGTTGTTCGCCAGTGACATCATGAGACTTTAATGTGGAAACTGTCCTGATGTGTGGGTGCCAGCACGCAGCGAAGGGTCCCTCTGTCCACCAGGGGAAGATGGGCAGAGTCCCGGATGGAACCCCCGGTGGGGTCCACAGGCTTTAATGCTCTCAGGGACCCGGGTGCACAGGGGGCTGGCATGCGAGGAGGCGGGCACGGCCCGGGGCCTGGGGTGGGGCTGGGGGGCAGACAAGCAACCGGGCCCCCAGCCCCCCACGAATCTTTCAGCTCTTCCTCTGGGCTCTCCCTGTCGTTCTCTCTGGCGTATTGTCCCGTGGTCTCTTCTGTAGTCGCGCCGCTCATTCTCTCCCCGCTGCCACCCCATTTAGGCCGTCTCTATGCACACATAAACGTGCGCACACACCGCTACTCCAGGTGTCTGCATCAGGCACACGTGCCCCACGCCCCCAAGCGCCTTCTGCACTAACACGATCGAGGCCGCAGGTGATAGCCATGGAGGCTAATGGCATGAAAAGCCTGATTAATTCACTTACCCTACACAGTGTCAATGTGTGATTCTGCTGCAGCTTCATTTCTGCCCATGAAATCCTAACGGAGTAGAACTGAGCGTTTTAGGTGCCCGTTTGGCCCTTTCTGAGTGCGAGAGCGTATAAGGCCAAGCACGGAGGACAGAGAAGCAAATCGAATTTAGCACATTCTTTAAACAGCACAAGAAATTTTCTTGTAAGCCCTACCTTTCCCCAGACCGTGATAGTTCATGCTTCTCAGGCTTGTCTGCGTATCACCTGGAGAGCTTGCAAACACGCTGATGTCTGTCTGGAATATTAAGAAGATTCCCAAGGCATTTGGTTGCGCAGGCCAGTTTGGGGACCACTGATTTAGTTCAAAGTCAAGTCTCGGTGTAAGAACCGGTTTATCCACATGTGGGGCCTTCCAGAGACTCGTAGATGGCTGAAGCCCTGGGCACCTCCCTGAACGCCGGAGTCTGTCTTAGTCCTAATAGGGCTGTGGTGAGAGTTTCTACCCAGAGTATATAAAGGGTGTTTCCTATGGCTGCAAATTTTGAATAAGTAGATTCTATCTTGCGAATGTCTTTATTGAGAGAGCAGTCCCAAAGTCTCATCACAGGCCCTAAGATTGAAAAATAGAGGTTGTGTACTTTAAAAAGAAAAAGATATTGAGGTGCTGTGAATTCCTTGTGTGACTCTTGCTGGCCACCCCAGCCCCACCAGAACTGAAACTTGGCACTTTTCACTTATAAAAATTCAGCATTCTTGAGAGTTTTTCCTAAAAAAGCTTTTTCCGTAAATTAGACAGGACAAATGTATTTTAATGAACAAATGGCATTTTAATAAGAAAGCTCTTTTTAAATTAGCTCATTTTATTAGGTTTTAATAAGTAAAAATAATGTTGCAGAGAGTTATCCAATAAAAGCCCCAACCAGCCTGGTCTACAGAATAAGCTTTGGAAATATGCAAATGGAATTTCACCAAAGAAAACATCTCCAAAGTGATAAAATTTTCCTTCAGATAGAAAGTGTCTACTCGGGAAAGAAACAGATCCCTTCTAGATAAAAATGGGTGCACCAAACAGTGTTTATAAAAATCCTATCTCTGTTTGATGTCTGGGTTTGGCAGTGATTATAGAATCTGCACCTTCCCTGTGGAGTAACTTCCTCTCTACTAAAACCAGACTCAAATTTTCCATGCTGAGCACACATGCTAGAGCTTGACTCACAGGTGTGTTTTTATTGTTTCTGTCTGAGCGAGAAGTCAGGACCACAGCTGATCTTCTGAGTTCAGGGCTACATCACCTCGTCTGCTCCTGCAGGGAACAAGGACAAGTGTTTCTGATCACAAGTGACTCTGCAGTTGCCTTTCCTTCTGGCGTTACCTACTGTCCATGAGAGAACTGGAATGACTGGCTAATTGTCTGACAGTCTCAGGTCTGCACGTACACAGAAGCAAGAATCTGTCTGATGATTGATTGCAAGTAATACACTGCCCATGAAGAACTGGTTAACCGCTAAGGAAAGTTTATCATTTCATCTTCAGAATACAGGGGTAGAATGGTACTGGCGTTGGTTAAGCTCATAACGTAATTATTCCATCAAAGACATGCATTCTTATTCTTCTGCTAAACTCAGTGTTTTGCTTTGTTCCTGTGTTCCTGGTTGCAAAATGGCTGCTGCCACTCCATCCATCACGTATACGCACATCAAAGTTCAAAGGCTGTAGACAGTATATCCCATCTTTTGTGTGTGTTTCTTTATTAAGAGTGAAGACTGTGTCTCTAGGATTCCAGAACAGTCTAGTTTTTGTGACCATTGGCGGCACTTCGTACTTTCCCCCTTCCCAGACCGTCAGCTCACCCGGCCATGTAACCCATGCCCCTGTTGGGTGTTCCTAAACCAGACTAGTGATAAAATTCTATTCTTGCTGTGAGCTAGGCTCTTAAGGGCTTCCCGTGCTACCCAGCAAGCTGCCCGGTATCCAAGAATCATAAATTCTGGATGTCCAGGAGGAAAATGAACTCTTATTGGGGCATTTACCACAGTCTTCTAAAGAAAACTGTGGTAAATATCCTACCCTCCCCCGTAATCTTCCTGCAACTTAAATTCGACATCCCAGCTAAGTAAAATACAGTTTTGTTATAGAGTTCAGAAAATATTTGAAATTTACTTCTGGCAAAGCAAAATGACATTATAGTTGATTTTTCTTAGTCCTAAATGATTATCCTGCCTTAAATAGGTGCCTGTGGGCATTTGCAGCAACTGTTTCTTCTTAGGAAAGAACACACTGAATTTGTGCAGCTAGGTGTAGATACACAGAAATGATATTTGTTGCTTGAACAAAATGCTCACTTACTGGAGCTTTTAAAGGTTGCTTGGTACCTTCATGGAAAGCAGATTATATTTTCAATAATGATTTTTGTTGGCAAAGCAAGTCAATTAGACTTTTGTTCATTTGGAGCAAGAGACAACTTTGTTCGTTTAATATATACAATTAAATTGAGTTGAGATCTACTTTAAATGAAAATTGAAAACAAATTAAGTAATCAGTCAATGTAATGTTCGTGGTTACAGCTCTTGTATATATTTGGATAAGTTAAGGAGGGAAAAGTCTGTTCAGCATTGCTGGGCATTTTGTTTCATTCCTGGGGAAAAAATAGTGAGCTGGCGACATGTGAAATTAGCTGTAAAGTATTACATATGATGACAGTTTGCGCTGATGTTTGTATGCGTCCTACGTCTATTTCTGCACATCAGGTGTAAGCAGGTGACATGTAAGTATCTGCTGGCGTTGGACTTGACCATTCTCAGCCTTCGTGAATGAAGCTATTTGTAGGTTTTTGTTAATCTTCCTTATTAACCTTGAGTAGGTCCTTTTAATTGAACTTTTGGAAACATTTGTATTAATAAATGGCCTTTTGTAGATTACAGCTCCTTGAATTTGACATTTGTAAAGGTAATGCCTATCTTTCTCTCATTACAAATTATTCCCTTAATTTTATGACTTTGGGATGACTGCCAGCAACCTACTACCTCCCAAATGATGGTGCTGGGAAAGAAACGATTGTGTTTCCTATTTAATAGATTTACTAGCGCTGACCTGGGTTTTGTACGTCAGTAAATGAATTCACAGGGGTGTTCTGAAGATTATTGGGTCTCTGGTTAAAGTTGCGAGAGTTGTGTTTTTATGAAATATAAACTCTGGACTATTTTCTTTCAGAGATAACTCCACCTGATTCAGATTTTGAATGTCGTTCTCATTCAAGCTCTTTTTTTAATTTTATTTATTTTTAATTTTTTTAAAGATTTATGTATTTATGCATACAAGCTGGGGGACAGGCCAGAGGCGTGGGGCACCGAGAGGGTTCACCAGAGACAGAGTGGGGAGCAGAACAGGCAGATCGACGGAAACACACTGCTGAGGGGAGCAGCGGGCGAGGCAGGAGAGGTCTGCTGCACCCTGTGGGAATCTCCCCAGCCGGGCTTCGAACTCGAGTTGCCTCTGCCGACAGCGCCACAGCGCAGCGCTTAACCACTGTGCCACCAGGGAGACCCCTTATTCAAGTTCTGACAGAAGGGCCAGACCCTGCCACACACGGAAACCCATTTTAACACAGCGCTGAAATTGCAGCGAGCAATAAATCAGCTTTCTTTCTTCCTTATCTCTCAAAATTATGCATTGGAAAAGTTTCAGACTTTCCATTATCTTCCCAACCTATTTTTTGGCTCAACTGTACTAAAAATTCAATTAACTGGGTATGGCGAATATCAGCCAAATTGGTTCACTGAAATTTATTCTGGGAATTAATTTGCTGTCTACGTATATCTTTTGCAATTTGTGGATACTAGAAACTGTCTATTTAATGTGGTTATTGCTCAGGACTCTTGGTTGCAAGTAACACAAATGTAATTGATAGTGTTTCGGCGAATCAGAATTTACTGCTTACCTAAGGACTTGGCCAGGAGTTCCTGCATCAGGCACGGCTGTATGGGGGTGTCAGACAGGCTCAGCGTCATCTTTGGCTTCGATTTCCTACCTGCCCTCAGCAATAAACCTGGGGCCCCTTCGCCGTAAGTCAGTCTAGTTTCCCTGGGCTTCGGGATTTCTCAGTGAAAAGCGCCGTGATGCCGGCAATTTCAGGGCCGGCGATTGGCTCCTCAGCGTCCTCCACAGTGATTTTAAACCATATTTTTAAAAAGCATGTAATGTGGGTCGGGTGTAATTTTGCATTTACTCACAGTTTTCATTTGTTTCTAAACTTGATGTTGCACATTTTCACTACAGTCCAGGAGAAGACTTAGAGCTCGGGTCAGAATTTCTCCATGTATCTAAACATTAGATGCCTCTGACGCACCGGTTTAAAGTTAAGGAGCTGGCTCTTGTTCGGGACGTCTGGGCTTGGGAGGCTCAGGTGGGAACAGGGATTTGCATTCTTTTTTTTTAGGACTTATTTATTTATACATACAAGCTGGGGTGCAGGCCAGAGGTGTGCGGCGGCGAGAGGGTTCACCAGAGACAGAGCGGGGAGCAGAACAGGCAGATTGACGGAAACACACTGCTGAGGGGAGCAGCGGGCGAGGCAGGAGAGGTCTGCCGCGCCATGTGGGATTCTCCCCGGCCGGGCGTCGAACTCGCATCGCTGCTGCCGACAGCTCCACAGCGCAGCGCTCAACCGCTGCGCCACCAGGGAGGCCCGGGAATTTGTATTCTTAACTTTTGTCGCAGCGGGTTCTTAGAAAAAGGCTTAATTAGAGTGTCTGAGTGGGGGAGAAGAGCAAGCCCTGGCGTGGGGGTGCGGGCAGATCCCGCCGCACAGATGCGGGTGCTGGCAGGTGCCGGGAGCGAGCGGACACATCCGGATGCGCGCATGTCCCGGGCGCACAGATCTGGGCGCTGGCAGATCCAGGCGCGGGCCGATCCCGGCTGCCCGGATGCGGGTGTGGGCAGATCCTGGGTGTGGGCAGATCCTGGGTGTGGGCAGATCCGGGGCGCCGGCCCATCAGGCTGTAGCTCCTTCCGCGGGTGGGGACCTCACCTCTCAGGTCTGGTGCTGCTGTTGTAGCTGTTAGCGCGCACCCCTTGCTTCTCTCCTGAGTAACCGCCTGTTGCGCCTTCTTCTCCCCCGTGCAGATAGAGGACATGCAGTGGGGGAGAGGCGTGCGGGAGATCCCCTCCTCGGTGTGCACACTGCCCTGCAAGCCGGGGCAGAGGAAGAAGACGCAGAAGGGCACCCCGTGCTGCTGGACCTGCGAGCCCTGCGATGGCTACCAGTACCAGCTCGACGAGCTGACCTGCCAGCACTGCCCCTACGACCAGCGGCCCAACGAGAACCGCACGGGCTGCCAGGACATCCCCATCATCAAGCTGGAGTGGCACTCCCCCTGGGCCGTCATCCCCGTCTTCCTGGCCATGCTGGGCATCGTCGCCACCATCTTCGTCATGGCCACCTTCATCCGCTACAACGACACGCCCATCGTGCGGGCCTCGGGGCGGGAGCTGAGCTACGTGCTCCTGACCGGCATCTTCCTGTGCTACATCATCACGTTCCTGATGATCGCCAAGCCCGACGTGGCCGTGTGCTCCTTCCGGAGGGTGTTCCTGGGGCTGGGCATGTGCATCAGCTACGCGGCGCTCTTGACTAAGACCAACCGGATCTATCGCATATTCGAGCAGGGCAAGAAGTCGGTGACGGCCCCCAGACTCATCAGCCCCACCTCGCAGTTGGCCATCACTTCCAGCTTGATATCGGTGCAGCTCCTGGGGGTTTTCATTTGGTTTGGCGTCGATCCCCCCAACATCATCGTGGACTACGATGAGCATAAAACCATGAACCCTGAGCTGGCCAGGGGCGTGCTCAAATGTGACATCACGGATCTCCAAATCATCTGCTCCTTGGGGTACAGCATCCTGCTCATGGTCACGTGTACTGTGTACGCCATCAAGACGCGGGGTGTCCCGGAGAATTTTAACGAGGCCAAACCCATTGGATTCACGATGTACACGACGTGTATCGTGTGGCTGGCCTTCATTCCAATTTTTTTTGGCACCGCTCAGTCTGCGGAAAAGGTAAGAGAAAATGCACGCCATGCCAGGCGCCTCAAAAATGTGTCGTTTTTGTCGATGTGGAAACCGAGTTGATGTTAGGTGTGAGGGGTGGTCTTTGGGAGGTGTGTTCTTCTGGAATTCCCAGGAGTAGAGAAGCCTTGAGTTAGTAGGCCTCGGGCCATCACGTCCAGCACCTGTAGAGAACCGTGTCGCAGTGATTCCGCTGGAGACCGGCCAGCAGTGGACCTTCAGGCTTATTAGAGAATGAACTGATGTAGCATGATGTTATTCGACACATCGCCAAGCTTCCTAAATTACGCTTTTCCTAGCCGCTCATTTCTCCCAGGCTCTCTACTTACATCCCTATGTCTTCGGGTGCGGGGAAAGGGCCGCCGCCCCTTTGCTTCTCGGGGACTAGGGTGCTCACCTGCAGCCGCCATTGGCTTGCTCGCTCTGTCTTCCGAGTGGCTCGAGACTGGTGCTGTGTGCTGAGTCTAGTCTGTGACCTAGACAAGGCATTCGCGTTGCCCAGCTGCATACAACACGTATATTTCAAATTTATAATACATGTTTACTATCTGTGAAACCGCCCTGAATTTCATTTTATTGCTTCACTCTATCCCTGGGCCAAGGGAATCGTAAACGATGAGTTAGGGCATGAAATGCGGGCGAGGGGAGAAGAAACTCCTCCCCGGTGTGCACAATAAGTTGACAGCCATTGAACTTTTTATGGCGGGCGATGTACTTCATCAAAACCTTTGGCAATAATGATTATTTTCTTAATAAAGCCAGCACAAGTCCCCATGCCAGAGGTGACAAACATCACTTCCTTTTCTTGTAAACTGACTCTTGAGGAATATGGAAGGAGGCATAAGCACTTTTGTTTTATAGCTGAGCCTTGCTGGAATGCGCGTTTGACAATATATGTCGCCGCCATTTCCATTTACACAGCTAGCTCTTTCTAGTCGTACCGATGAATCTCCTCGAGAAGATCAGAAATGTAAGTCTGCTCACTTAAAAACAAGAAATGTTACAGGTTTCAGGAATCTGTTCACCACTCGGGTTGTTCGGGAAGTTGCTGTGTGGCTAGGACTAGATGGGCTCGAGAAGTGAGGCTGTCTTGGGGCAGCGTGCTTTGACTCCAGGGCTGAGGAGCGCGGCCTTTCTCTCTGTCTTTAGCAGGGTGTGGTGTTCACACAGGGCATTTGCACAATTGGAGGTGCTAATTGTAAAACGGGAGCAGGGAGCTGTCTTGGTGGGGGGTGTGCAGTCAGAGAAGAGTGAGCAGTGAAGACACACCTTAAGCACACAAAACCGCAGTGTTCACTTGCGGACGATTGTCCATGCACCTAAGAGCTCACAGCAAAAAGCATTCCACAAACTGGCCCCAGACAGAAGGCACCTCTGTTTTTCTTTAGATTTAACATTTTAAGTGTTTCAAGGGGAAGAATTCCATAATAGCAGGAAAAAGCGATTAGGCAGCAAGCTCAGTAATAACTATTTACTGTTTCAGGAAATTGAATTCATTTTTATTATGCCAGGGATATCTTTGTGGAATTTCCTGTCAGGTGAGTTCATTAACACGGCATAAAGGAGCAGAAATGTTTCTTATTTTCGTACAGACTATCAACCCCCTGATGTTTACTTTTGCTTCTGTTTAGAAGGATGCAGGCGATTGTTCTTCTCGTTTTTATTGCAATCTCGTGACTTCTAGAATGGAGGTTTTTGCAAGATGCGCAGGGGTGCAAGAGAATGAATTCCAGGTGTTGGGGATTTTACTTAGGTGTCTAGCAGGGTTCAGGCAAGTACCCCAAGTGGCAGCCAATGGTGAGAATCCTGGCCCAGGGAGACAGGGTGGCACCCCATTGTTTCCTGCGGCGACTGCAGGGTGGTTGACTCCATCATGCAGGGGATTTTACATGTACCTGGAAAAGAAGCACCTTCAGGTACGGAGGATCTAGGCTCCATGGGAGGCTGTCGGGTACCGTTTGTCTGACGCTTTTTGCCCCACCCCCGGGGGCTGGGGGCAGGGCCTTCCCGCTCACTGTGTGCAGTCGCGCCTCGGGCAGAGACCCCGGCTCCCAGCGACGACGCAGATGACCTTGCCCCGCCAGACCTTCACGTCGTGATTGTGTCCACCCGAGAGATGAAGCACAAGAACAGACTCTTGGCGGAAAAATAGTGGGTCAGAGCTGGTAGCCAGCTGCGCCCCTTTTCTCTGCCCTTTCAGCAAGGCGATCCTCCCCGTCCTACCCAAGAACCTCAGCCCCTCGGATGTGACCTGGGAATCACAAGCCCACCCCCTCCCTGCTCCACAGGGTGGTGGGGAGAGTGTACACTCTCCCCAAGTAACGGGGCTTCCCTGAGTCTCCAGCAGGACAGAAGTTGATACCCACCACGGGCACCTATGGGCACTGCCCGTGCAGAGAATCTACAGACCAGCAACACCGTCTGCCTCGCTGCCCTCCGGTCTCTCCCAGGATCGAGCAGGTCGTTGTCTTTCAGCTGCAGCCCGCTCCCGATGGCCACAGCTGTCCTCACAGGTGGGCGCTTGGGCCTTGAGGATTCAGGGTGCAGGCCTCTGCCGGGGTCGCGCCCTCAGGGGGCTGGCTTGTCAGTGTCCACTGTGTGCAGTGCTCTGGGGCCTCAGGACACATTGGCTAGTCAGGCCTCACTCGGCCTGGCCCTAAAGCACCGGGCACTCCGCGCACCCAGAGGCGGGAGGCCGCAGGTGCCGAGCACCCGTTACAGGCTCGTGTGCAGTGTGCAGCTCACTGAGCCAGAGTCTCCTCCCACGCAGGTCTCACAGGGGGCACCGAGAGGAGAAACGTGTGGGTGGTCAGCAGAGAGAGCCCAGGGCGAGCCCTTGTGCGCTGTGCTGGGGACCTGGGCACCAGCCGGTGGCACTGAGTTGGCACGGCCTGGAGGTCTCAGCTGTGTTTCTCTGAAGGGAACTCCGGGACCAGTGGGTGGGCAGTCGGCTCTGCTGGCATGCGGCTGAGTGACCGAGACCCAGAGTCCGCTCTCCTTCCTGCCCCCCGGGATATCCCCGCTTCACTCTGAACTTGCCCGTTGGGTTATCTGGACGAAGCTCGTGGTTTCCACAGAGGTCTGACTTATTCCGAAGGGCTCACTCGGATCTGAGAGAAGCTGGGGAGCAGACCCGGAACCCCAGGTCTGCTTGTGGTGACTGGGTTCTAGCACCCAGATGGGACAGCCGGGCTGGCTGCGTCTGCCTGTCCGCTCCATCCGCTCCGTCGTGCTTCTCCGTTCACCCAGGGCCGCTGCCTCTGCTGGTTTGGGGGTGCTGCGGGCAGGTTCTGTGGGCGGGGTGGGGCGGCTGCCTGGGCGGGACCTGGGCCGGTGACCGCTGTGCCTCGTTTAACTGGGCAGCCGGGTCCTCGCCTGCTGTTCCCGTCTCCAGTCTCGAGGTGTCCACGGAGACCACAGAGAGTGTGGGGACCTGCGGCCACCGGCGGCGTCAGCAGACGCGGGCTTTCGGAAGGAAGGAATTGGTTTTGAAAGTTACTTATTGAAATTGATTATCCGTGAATATATGAAAATGTCCAATCTCACAAATCATTTTCAATCTTCAGAATAGTAAAGATGAAGAAAAAAATCTAATAATATGCATGATGGCTAGGATGTAGAAAATTGGATATTCTTGTACACTGCAAATGGATGTCTAAATGAATCAAATCTTTTTTTCATTTTGCCTTGACTCTGGCTTTTTACTTCTATTTTCTTCCAGTTTTATTGAGATATAATTCACAGAAAACATTGTATTCATTTGCGGTGTACAGAAGAATGATTCCATATATGTAGATTTTGCAAAATGATCACCTCAACCGGTTTAGTTCATCACTGATTTTTAAAAGATTTTCTTTGGATGAGAACTTTTTAGATTTAGTTTCTAGCAACTTGCAAATAGGAACAACCGTATTCTTTGTTATCATCGCCAGGCTACACATGATATCCCCAGAACTGATTTATCTCATATCTGAAAGTTTGTACCTTTGGCCATCTTCGCCCAGTTACCCCCATCCCATATACCTTTCCCCAGGATCTGTGACCCCCAATTTCCTCTCTGTTTCTAGGAGCACTTTTTTGTTTTTGATTACGCATATAAGTGCATTTTACAATATTTCTCTTTCTCTGACTTACTTCACTTAAGGGTTATGCCTTGGTACAAATGAGATCACATTCTTTTTCATGGCTAAATACTTTTCCATTGCATATACATAGTCAGATATCAGTTACCCATGTTTCAGTCAATGACGGATCCCATCCGCAGTATACCACATGGCCTAGGTGTGGGTCGGCTTTGCCATCGAGGTTTGTGTAGTGATACTTTATCATCGCATGATGACATCACTGACTATCAACACTTTTCTTTGAACATACCCTTTCAGTAAGAGAGTCTCCAGTATACCCCACAGTTTCTCTGTCCATTCATCTTTGAGGGACATTACTAGTTTTCCTTTCTTGACTACCCTCCGGAGCGCTGCAGTGAATTTGTGGGCACAGACATCTATTTAAGGTAATGATTCCATTTCCTGTGGATAAATACCTAGAAGGGAGGTGGCTGGATCTGATGGTAGTTCTAGTTTTAGGTTTTTTGGGGTGAACCTCCATGCTGCTTCCATCGTGGCTCTACGCATTTACATTCCTACCAAAGTCACCCAGGGGTTCCCTTTTAGCCACATCCTTGCCAGCACTTACTGTCTTCTTGGTAACTGTTCCAATAAGTGTGTGGTGGGATCTCATGGTTTCAGTTTGTGTTTTCCTGATACTTAGTGATGCTGACCACCTTTTCATAGATCTATTGCTCATTTAGATGTTTTTGGGAAAAAATGCCTGTTCACTATCTCTGCTTGTTTTTTTCCAGTTTCATTGAAAAATAATTGACAGACATAAGGTGTGTTTATGGTTTACAGCACAGTGATTTGATTTACATATATTGGAGTACCACCAGAGGTTCAGCTAACATCTATTTTCTCATATATTTGCAGTAAAAAGAAAAAGGAACAAAAATTCTCCTGTGATGAAAGCTCTTAGGATTTCCTCTCTTAACAACTTTTCTACATATCATGGTGTGTGTTCCATCTCCAGGACTGACATCTCCCAGGAATGGAAGCACCTTCCTCCAGCCCCCACCCCCACTCTGCCATGGTAGCCCACATGTGATATTTTGGTTTGGTTTTCAATGGCTATGTGTGTTTGTGTTTTTAAAGATTCCACAGATAAGTGAAATCACATAGTATTTGTTGCTTTTCATTTTATTCTTTTACTGTGAACAAGCTTTTGTTTGATGTAGTCACACACACACACACACACACACATACGCACACCTACCTCACTGGGTCCTCCCTTGTGGCGCAAGGGGTTAAGTCTCAACCTATGAAGCTATAGGCAGCCACTGCAGCACGAGTTCAATCCCCGGCCAGGGAGCTTCCTACAGGGCACAGCAGACCTCTACCGTCTCACCTGCTGCTCCCCTCAGCAATGTATTTCAGTAGATCTGCCTGTTTTGCTCCTCACACTGTCTCTGGTGAATCCTTTCATCCCTACCACACCTCTGGCCTACTCCCCAGTTCTTGTATGCATAAATAAATAACTCTTTTAAAATTTTTAATTAAAAAAAAACCCTCACTTCCAACAATGAAATCAAGGAGTTTACCTCCCATTTTCTTCAAGAGCTTTGGGGATTTAGGTTTTATGTTCAAGTATTTAACGCCATTTGATTTTTATGTATGGTATAAGGTAGGGATCCAGTTTCATTCTTTTGCATGTGGCTTTACAGTTTTCCCAGCACTATTTAGTGAAGAGACTGTCCTCCCCTTTCCTTATCATATATACTTGTCTTATTTATGAGAGTCAAGCTAATTGGCGCTTGTTTATGGATTTTGGCTCCTATGAGCTATAGGTCTGTTTTTATGCTAACACCATACTGTTTTCATGACTGTAGCTTTGTAGTGCAGTTGGAAATCAAAACATATGATGACTCCAGCTTTGTTCTTCTTTCCATATGCATATAGGAAAAGGAAAAGCGTGGTCAAGGTGTTCAGAGGAGAGTGAGATTGACTTGAGAAATAGAAGGTGGAGTGCACTGGATGGGGGTAAGAAATAGAATCATGGATGGAGCCAGGGGTGTTCATATAGGTCTTTGGAATCCATTCTGAGCAAGATGAGAAATGCTAGGTGATTTTAGGGCCTGGTTTATTTCTTAGAAAGGCCAGTTGATGGGAGTAAGAGGCAAGAGGGGGTGAGAGAGACCAGATTCAGATTTCCTCAGCACCTGCACATTTGATAGAGCTTTTGAAGTAATATCCTTCACACACATGATCCAAAAAATAATGGTGATTCACTCACAAAATAAGATCCCCACTTTCCTACCTTTGGAGAACCCCTTTTATCAGATCAAATCAGGCAAGGACCCTCCACTTCCCTATGTAGGCAGATTCCAAGGACAGTGTCCCCAAGTTAAGGGCTTCCATTCTTTCCTCCTCCTGAAGAGATATGGCATTTTGGACCCTGCCTGCCTCCTCGTTAGCTGTCTGATAGTTTCAGGACAGCACGTGAGCCTCTGCGGTGTTCCTTCTTGCCAGGTCATTCGGCGTATTTTTCTCAGCCCCTAGATGTGCCAGGTTCCATCGTCAAGACCGCATTAGGGCCAAGCAGGTATACCTGGCCCATGCCAGGGACCGCTGTTAACATCGGCCATGAGGAGAATGCTGCTCTGACCTTATATTTGCAGCCTGCACAACCGCACCCGCAGCCTGCGTCATGCTGGGCACTGGGGCTGCAGATGGCAAGACAGAGTCTTTGCAGTTCACCGAGAGCCTCGGCCGTAGCAATCACCCTGGTCTCAGCTTTCTAACGAGCTTAGGTGTTCACCAAGCTACTTTATGTAGGTACAGAAGTGGCTCCACTGATCGCAGGTGACATTTGCAAAAAAGACAAACCCCCCCGCACCCGCCGGCTAGCAGGGCCTGCAGCAGTGTTTGTCCTGGAGACCATGAGAAGCATCGATGATCAGAGTGGGTGACAGAGGTGAGCAGCTGCCAGGGCTGACTAGGGAATCCAGGTGTATCCCGGTTGCCACCTGTTGCCACCTGGGCCTCTGCTGGGACTTCTGCAGGCCCCCACCGGGCTTAGGGCCGTCCCGCCACGAGCAAGATGAGATGTGTTGTCTGGGAGGAGCTCGACAGCGAGTGACGACTCCACTCGAGGTTCAAAGTGCCCACTCAGCATCATTGTGGAAAGGGGGTAAAGTTTCCTTTTGGTCCCTGACCTTCGTGTGTGTGTGTGTGTGTGTGTGTGTGTGTGTGTGTGTGTGTGTGTGTACTGTGTTCCTCATGGTCTCATAGCCTCTGGCACCTTCTATTTGCGAAGAAATGAACAATCAGTTGTTTCGTTTTGTTTTTTTAAAGATTTATTTATGCATACAAGCTGGGGTACAAACCAGAGGCGTGGGGCAGCGAGAGGGTTCACCAGAGACAGAGTGGGGAGCAGAACAGGCAGATTGACGGAAACACACTGCTGAGGGGAGCAGCAGGCGAGGCAGGAGAGGTCTGCTGCGCTGTGTGGGAATCTCCCCGGCCGGGTGTCGAACTTGCATCTCCGCTGCCAACAGCTCCACAGCGCAGCGCCCAACCGCTGCGCCACCAGGGAGGTCCTCTATTCAGTCAATTGTTGATTGGTTGCGTTGTTCATTCATTCATGGCTGAGGTGGGGAGACACTGGGGTTAGGGGAGCAGGAGGCAGACTAGACAGCCCTTGTCGACTGACTCCATATGCGATGCGAGCCGAGTAGAGGCAGTCCAGACGGTGTTGTGCTCTCTGGTACATGCATCTGGGCGAACTGCAAGGCCGTTTCCTGAAATAAAAAGTGACACAGGGGGGCCTCCCTGGTGTCGCAGCGGTTGGGCGCTGCGCTGTGGAGCTGTCGGCAGCGGCGACGCGAGTTCAACGCCAAGCTGGGGAGATTCCCACATGGCGTGGCAGACCTCTCCTGCCTCGCCCGCTGCTCCCCTCAGCAGTGTGTTTCTGATCTGCCTGTTCTGCTCCCCGCTCTGTCTCTGGTGAACCCTCTCGCCGCCCCACGCCTCTGGCCTGTACCCCAGCTTGTATGTATAAATAAATAAATCTTTTAAAAAAAGAAAAAGTGACACGGGAGGGTGGGCTCGGCGCAGGGAGGGCGGTGGGACATGCTTGTCCTGAGACACCTGTGCAGGAGGGAGCGATGTCGGCTAGGAGACGGACAGACGGTTCTGGAATACAGGGGCCGTGCTGGGCGTTACCCGATCACAGATGACCCCTTCTCCCACCTGAGACCGTGGCATCAGCTAGGGACAGTCGAGGCCCGAGAAGGCAGAGCAATGGCCCGAGGACCTCCACTAATTCGAACTGTGGGGGAGCGGGAGGAGGTCGCAGAGCAGCCCCAGGGGAGGCGGAGAACAGGGACTGTCTCCCAGAGCGAGGGGGGAGGGGTGGGCAGGAGGAGGGACTGAGCCAACGTGGCCAGAGAAGTCCAGTAAGATGCAGCCAAGACTCGAATACCCGGTTGGACAATGGGGTGATTGGCAATCTCGGGGGGCAGCTGGGTGGAGGGGCAGAGGTGAAAGCTGGAAGGACCAGATGCAGGCGCGCAGAAGGAGAAAGCTGGGCCAGCGGCGCGGTGCTGAGGGGCTGTCGGCGTCTCCCCCATGAGTCCGCGGCAAAGACAGGTGCTTAGTGGCCAAGACAAGCGCTGGGCCGAGCGGGCCGAGACCGAGGGACGTGCCTGTAATGCTGTGTGCTGGAGACCGTGATCTCAGAGAGGGGAGCTAAAAATGCAGGAGTGAGGGGATCGCGGCTGGAGCGATGTGCTTGTCGCTGCTCTGTACAAACGCTTGGAAAGGGGAAGTCGTTCCAGGCGCAGCCACCACGACGGCGCAGCAGGGGCCGACGGCCACGAGCTGGGCGCAGCCGGCCCCGCCGTCCGGGGCAGCCGAGTCTCTTCCCCAACCAGGATGGACGGGTGTCTCCAGCGCGTCCAACCGCGGCCCGATGTCGCCGACGGAGTCTGCAGTGCTCAGCTCCTCATGCAGGCCCGTCCCTTCCTGCGGGGCAGTTCGTCACTTTGGTATCTCCGGGAGGATGCCATCTGCAGTGGCCTCTCCGCTGGCACCGTGAACGCCCCCGAGGTCGGGACGGCCGATTGAGCGGACAGAGCTGTCATCCCGGCTGAGGCCGGGCAGCTGGGACGGGCGTGCGGGGGCAGGCCCTTGCTACGCTGAGACAGCTGGGCTGGCCCGCTCGTCTCCCGCCTCCCGACGCTCTAAACGGGCGGAGAGGAGGGAGAGCCGCCCGCGCAGGACAGACCCGGGCCCGGGGCAGTCTCGGCCTCTGACACACAGGAGATTCGCACGGAGACCAGAACCCCCTCCAGGCTCGGGAGTCGGGTCTCCAGCCCCCCGTGTCTACGGGTCCCCAGGAGGACTGGCGGGGGTCGGGGGTCAGTGCGTAGACTCGTACCGGTCAGTACGGGCTAGGGCCTCCCCCCGAAGATCCACACCCCGCGTGCCAGTGGCTGCTGACAGGTGTCACCTGATGCAGGCCAGACACTGGTGCCCACACCCTGCCCACACCCCGAAACTCGTGGCCCCCGAGGTTGCCGCCCCAGGGGAGGGGGCATCCGATGCCGGGCGCCCTGTGTGTCTGCCAAGCCCGCGTGTCCTCAGCCTTCTCCTTGCGAAGACCCACGCCCTCCCCAGCAAGGAGAAGAGCCACTTTCTCGCCAACATGCCACCGTGGCGCATCGAGGGTCTCGTGCACTTGGGCTTTGCTGGCGAAGGCCTCCTGTCCTTCACGCGCCACTCAGTGATCTAGGACTTGTGTCCTCAGAACAATGGCAAAATTAAAAAGTTGCGGCCTTTGCTCAAGCTTCTGAAAATCCTACAGGCAACCTTGCTTGCAGTGAGACACTCTGAAGCGGCCTCGATTCGGAGACTCCTTGGCGGGACAGGGGGCTTCTCCGTGACGGAGCAACGCGCCTCAGTGCAAACACAGAAATAATCGGTAATGGACGGGGGTGGGTTAAAAATAGAGCAGCGATGCCAGAAAGCAGGAATTGGTCATAAAGGATCTAGGTCCCCTGGGAGCAGGGGACCGGGTCACGGGGCTCCGTCTTTCCCAGAACTCTCCTCACCCACCTCTGGGAGGACCGGCCCCAGGCCTGGCACTGCCCCTGCCCGGACCCGGTCACTGCGGCGCGGATTTGACCAGATGGACAGATGCCAGTTAGTGTCCCGGGAGCAACTCGGCCTCCTCGCCTGGGGCTGTGCACTATTTTTAGGCATCTTTATGGAAATGTTTTATTATAAAATGAATGTTTGCCGTGCGAAATTAATCATTGGCTACTTGAAATATATTGATTCTTCCCTTTCTTGCCATGAAACTCACCCCCACTGTTGGTGGTGGACACCCCCAGAGGAGCCCCGAGCATCTCTGGGCGATCACACCAAGACTATTTTTTTAAATATGTATTTATTGATGCACACAAGAGCTGGGGCGTAGGCCAGAGGTGTGGGGTGCTGAGAGGATTCACCAGAGGCAGAGTGGGGAGCAGAACAGGCAGACCCACTGAAATCCACTGTTGTTTTTTTTTAATATACATATTTTTATTGTTATTTATGTCTTTTACATTTTGTATTCCCCTTAGGTAGCCCACCACCAATTCACCCGTGATCCATCTCCGTGGTCTCTTGTGTCCTTTTCCACTCCATTTTGTGCCCTTATCCTTCCCTCCCCCCTCCCTCCCCACCCCCACTGAGTGTCTCCTATTTGGTTTCCCTGTAGTCCTGTTATGAGTGAAACCATTCGATATTTTTCTCTTTCTTTCTGGCTTATTTCACTGAGTATGATCCCCTCTAATTCCATCCATGTCGCTGAAATCCACTGCTGAGGGGAGCAGCAGGGAGGCAGGAGGGGTCTGTTGCGCCCTGTGGGAAGCTCCCTGGCCGGGGATCGAACTCGTGCTGCAGTGGCTCTGGATAGCTCCATAGGCTGAGACTTAGCACTTTGTGGTCCGCTCACGTATTAGTGCGTGTTTTTGTCACCAGTATCAGGTGGCCGCTCACGTATTCATACGTGTTCGTCTGGTCTCCAGTTTTTCACGCCACGGTGGGTTTATTTGGAACTATTAGGAGCTATTTCTTTGATCGTCCTCAGTCTAGAAGCTTTACACATTGTTTTGGTGAAAGTGTAAGGTGTTTTAGGAGAGATATTACAGTTTTTTAAATATCCAGCTGTTCAGGAGTTGTGTGTGTTTTATTGAATGCTCAACCATTCATGCGGTGGCACAGAAAATGGCCGGCCCCGCGGGCTGGGAAATTGAAAGGGCACCGGCACACAAAGTGTTCACCTGTTGTGCCCCAGGGAGGCCCTGCACCGGGTCTTTTAGACATCAGTTCCTGTGCCCGGGTTCTCAGAGGTCGGCATCGGTGTCGGCATGGACACTGCGTGTGGGTCGGACGGGGGAGCGCTCTGCGGTCGTGTCCAGGCAGCACGAGGGTGTCCCGGCTGCCTCAGTCTCCAGAGGGAGAGCAGGCTCAGTGCCTGGCGAGCGTTGCTGGGGGAGGCAGCAGGGACCGGGCAGACTCTGGGGCTGTCAGAGGGACGGGCCTGGTCGCCCAGAGTTCCGGCGGGAGGGGCCGGTCGCCCTGGCTCAGGTCAGGCTCCCACTGTGGTCCGGGGTTCACAGGGGGTGCTGGGTTTTCGGGTCCCTGGCGCTGCTCTCCTGGAGGGAGAGAGGATGTCGCCCGTCAACTCTCGGCCCTCACCACCACCCGGCGCACGGGCCTCTCGGCCCCCTTCACACAGCCTCTCCGGACGAATCGAAGCCGCCCAGCTGCCCGGAAATGTCGCCGTCCTAGAGACGCAGCGGCCGTCTGAGGAGAGCAGCCTGTTCCAGAGCTAGACCACTGAGGAGGCGCACAGTGGCGCCGCCGCTTTATGCCACTTTCTTTTTTCCAGTGGATACTTAAAAATCAATTTATTTTTATTCTGGTGTGTACCAGGGGTATAGTGTTTGTTAGGATGAGAAAGCAATTTTAATTTAGTGGGAAATGGATTTTCTTTATCACAAAGAAACGTCGACTAAATGAGAGCGACCGCAAATGAAATTCTCATTCTCCCTCCCGGGGGCCGCGGTGGGGAGCGGGGCTGGCAGGCACGAGCTTTGTGTCTGGTAATTCGGCTGGAATCTCTCCTCCGTTCTCGGTTGTCAGTTAAGGCCCTTGGTAGGTGCCCCGACCTGGTTACGTGTTGGGGTGTACTGGGTGTTCCGGGGGGGACCAGAACCCCGGCATCTGCCCAGCCACGTGGGGGGCGGGGGCCTCAGCCTCGGCGTCCCCAAAATGGGCCTGAGCACTGCTGTCGTCTTTGACTCTGCGGTGGAGCTGTCAGTGTCCTAGAAATCGGCCATGGGGCCTCTCCGAGGTTCTCTTTTCAGTCACAGTTGACAGACTGTAGCGTCTCTGGGAAAACGCATATTCACTGGATGGGTGGAGAAGCCCAGTCCTGTCAGAAGCTCCACGTGCCATTTCCTTCTGTGGCTATTTTTTCCCCCATTCACGTGCTATTTCTCTGCTAGTTATTTTTTGTGGGGGAGACAGGGCTGGTGAGAGAGAGAGTGAGAAAGCCAAAAGCAGCCCATTTCCACCCAAACAGCCGTGCTCACACCCACCTCGCCAGCTGGGGGGCCCAACCCCCTGGGCTTCTTCCCTGCTTTGCTATTGGGGGTCGCTGGGGGACACGAGCCTGATCTGTGCTGCAGGCGGGGTGTCTCTGCACCTGTTAAATATCACAGACATGTTCAAGTCACATCACACATAGTGACATCAAAACGTATTTTTTTTAAGATGTATTTATTGATGCATACAAGCTGGGGTGCAGGCCAGAGATGTGGGGTGTAAGAGGATCCACCAGAGACCGAGTGGGGAGCAGAACAGGTGGATCCACTGAAATCCCCTGCTGAGGGGAGCAGCGGGGAGACAAGAGAGGTCTGCCACACCCTGTGGGAATCTCCCTGGCCGGGGATCGAACTCGTGCTGCAGTGGCTGCGGGCAGCTTCATGGGCTGAGACTTAGCCCCTGTGCCCCAGGGAGCCCCTTCAGAACGTGTCTTATACTCGTCACGACGTTGAGGCCCGCCGGCTGCTGCCCCTGCTGCCCTGTCTCGCTGCTGGGGCACAGGCTGAGCTCGGTCTCCAGGGTCACGCATCTGACCTCGCCCTGCTGTGCGGCTCGTCTGCGGGGCTGTCCCTGCACATGCAGGTGCGGCCGCAGGAGGGAGCTGCAGGCGCTTGCAGACGTGACAAGGCCTTGCCCTCGAGCGCTTAGAGCACCAGCCTTAGAGCAGAACTTCTGCAGAGCAGGGTCTGGATCCGGCTCTTTGGGTCAAGGTTTACGGCATCAGTACCCAGACGTCGAATGAGAGGGTCCAGACGATAACCCTTCCGTGGGGGGCCGCGTGCCTCGCGGGACCTGCGGAGCTGAGAGCCCGGGAAAGCTGAAAGCCCGGGAGGGCGAGCCTCGTGTCCACACGTGTTTGGGGCTGCGGAGACAGGAGCTGGCTCAGGACGGCCTGATGCCAGCCAGGGCAGGGGCCCCTCTCCCGAGGGCGGCCAGCCCCAGGCTCGGCGAGGCCAGCCTCTTCCGCGTCGCCGGCGGTTGTTCCTTCTGTGTCTCTGCTGCGGCCCGCAGCCGGCCCAGGCTTGCTGCAGCGGCCTCAGGGCGAGTCCTTCGTGTGCCCAGCAGGGCGAGGGAGACCCCCCATTCCTCCATCCGGTCCGCTGAGCCGAGCAGCAGGGCTGACGCCTGGGCCCCTGGGTGCTGCGGAGCCTCGACGGGCGAGGTCGTCGGTCCCCACCACCAGCCGGAGGCCGTGCAGGGGCCGGTCGAAAGACAAGGAAGTGAGCAGCCGAGCTCATCGGGGGAGCGGACAGGTGGACGACACCCTCTCCGGGAGCTGCCTTTAGGGTCACTAGATGCCGCCCTGCGCCGCACAGCCCCGTGGGACAGAGACCAGGCGCGGTCGGTCGGGGAGGTGGTTCTCAGCACACCTGCTGTGATGCCCGTAGCGTGGACGTTGACACAGAACATGCAGAGGACTAGGCCCCCCCCCAGAGTCGGGGAGCACCTGGAATCCGCCCGGAAGGGAGGGGCCCAGCGCACACCGGCAGTCGGCCCGGCCCTCTGCGCCCTGTCGTGTGGGATTCCTCGCGTCCGTGTCCGTCTCCCGATGACCACTCACACAGAGCTGAGCGGGGAGCTGGAAGGCGAGTGTCTCTGCCTGTCGTTACTGACAGCTTCTGAGCCCCCCACAGAAGGGGCGGCACTCTCTGCCGAGGCGCCCGCTCCATCCATCCCACGTGCCGCGCTCAGCTTTCGGGGACCACTCACGTGTAATTAGCCTTCCGTGATGCCCTGAAATCTCAGCACTCGGAATAGGAATCTTTATGAAGATGCAATTGTAGTTAATATGCCTGCTACTGTTTCATAATAAAGAAAGCTGTTTCAGAAGAAATTACTGTTTTATAAGTTGGAATTCTCAAAGGCAGGCAGGTAGTCAGTGTGGGATTCTTTGAAGCTGGCAATCTGGCGCTTTGATGTTTCTCCTGGAAAAGCAGGATTTTCTGCCTCACCACCACCCGAGCAGGCCCCCCAGACCCTCATTCTGTTTCCAGAGCCCAGCTGGCCGTGGGGTGTGAGTTAGGGAGTTAAGCTTTGGGAAGCTTAGGCTATCTCTGGTAGCTGAGCATTGACAGCCCAAAGCTGGGGTCTCCAGCAAGCTGATTGTCTGGGGGAGAAGTAACACATGAATTTGCAACCATTTGATTTCCTACAAATCCCTACAAATTTGATTCCCTGAGATGATGACTGCATACCCTGAGAGATTGCTTTCTTTTTTTTAATGTTTACTTGTTTTGTAGAAATTGGGTGTAGGCCAGAGGTGTGGGGTGGTGAGAGGACTCACCAGAGACAGAGTGGGGAGCAGAACAGGCAGATTGATTGAAATACACTGCTGAGGGGAGCAGCGGACGAGGCAGGAGAGTTCTGCTGCACCGTGTGAGAAGCTCCCTGGCTGGGGATCGAACTCGTACTGTAGTGTGATAGTCTGAGATTTAACCCCTAGCCACTGGGGAGGCCCCCAGAGATTGCTTTTTTTACAGTCACCAAAGACTATTGCACCAGTGCCCAGATAGGTGCCTTTCGATCAAGTTTGTCTGCTTTCTGTGGGTACAGCAGAGCTTCTCCATCTGTTCCAAAGACCTGAACATGGGCAAGTGTCAACTTCTGCTTATTCAATGAACAGAAAATCAATCTGTCAAATCAGCATTCTAATTCACACCCCAAGGTGGGTTTTTGTACCTCGGGGAAACAAAGCTTTCATGGACCGATATGGGAAGGCACATGTTGGACATTGTTAAGTGACCCCGGCTCAAAAATGTCTACCTTTATGGTGTGTCATAGAGGTCAAGATCCTGATAGACCAGAAGCTGTGCTAGGAATTCCAAGACTTCCCTTTCTAGGTCTTATTGTTGCCTCCCAGAGAAAAATGGTGCAGGTAAGTTAAATATCCAGAATAACAGATCGTATCTTGTATTTTCTCATTGTTCTGTCATCCTCAAACGCACTCCATGATTTATGTAGTGAATCTTCATAATTCCTCTCCCTCCTCTGAGTGTCACGTCTAGGATGAGAGACTCTTTATGTTTTCTCCTCATTCTTTGTCACAGGTTTCCGCCAAGGAGGGAGGGAGAGTCAAGTTCGTGTGGTGTTATGAATAGTAAATCCAACCAAAGTAATTTTAAAGAAAAGTTAATGAGTACATGGTGGCGATTTTGTTGTGTGACGCATAATCTTGTTCACGAGGCACCAGGAAGACTTGTTTTCTTCAAAATCAGGGCAGAACAAAGTCAACAGAAAGCAGAAGATTTTGTGAAAGAAAATAGTTATCTAGACAAATTACATGGGGAGAAAAGTTTCTTCACATGACCACTGCAGGCATTAGTCGGTGAGGAAAGTAAGTCCATCCGAAGTGAAGAACCTTTGTGATATTTCACACATTTATAGCTTTTCAGGTCCAAGTGTTATAAACCAAGGTGGGTGGGTCTTGCCCTCCGAGTCTGTCCGTCACTAGGATCTTTGGTGTTCTGGCGCAAACTGACCCTTCCTTCCAGGACGGGCCTGGGGGTTTGCTAGGCAGTGTTGCCCCTTTGCTATCTTCATTTAAACCTTTTTATAAGAATTGTAGAAATGCCTCCCTTTCGGTTTCCAACATGGTGACTATCGACCCACCCACCATAAAACCCCCTCGGAGTTCACAGTAAGGCTTGGGAATGTAGGAGTGTCAGGTGGGCTAAAGGGGACAGAAATAGAACAACAGCCATAAACCCTGCTGGCCCGTTACTGCAGGACACAGCCACTTTTCTCCATGGCAAATAGAAGCACACACGAGGTTTGATTTCCCCGAGACTCCCGGGCTGAGGTGAATCTCAAACACTGTTACTGCTGACCTCTGACCAAGCCCAGCAGCCACATTTGCACAGAGGAAGCCCCGCGGGGTCATCGAGGACAGCTGTCTGGCCCTGGACTTTCAACTGCCTGGCAGACACATACCCTCCACCAACTCACACTCGCCTGAACAGCTTCTCAAAGTGGCAGAAAGGAACATTCATTCACGGGGTTTGAAGACAGAGCCTTTAAGCAAGAAGGGGAAGCAGGAGGGTCAGCGGCATGTGCCGCTGTCCTAGACGTGATATAATCCCAAGGCCTGCAGCGAGAGGACCCGGGGAAGGCCGTGTTGCTGGGGAGGGGGTCGGGACAGGAGGGGTCGGGACACTGCGCCGAGATGGGGTTGCGCTCCCGGGCCGAAGGAGGTCAGGACGAAGCTGGCTGGGGGTGGGGGTTCCTGCGGGTGGAGGTCTCTCTCGAGAAACCTCTCGAGAAATGAGAGCAGAAGGGCTCTCGATGCCAGTGGGCAGCTGATTGGACTGGGAGTGGGCGGGCCCCCGCGTCCCTGGGAGAAGGTGGGGCTGCGAGCTGGCAGGCATTTCCTTTCCATGACTTCTGTTCCGTGAACAAGAAA